>JBBMOY011766951.1:0-19772 GCA_037951405.1 Platydemus manokwari | reverse complement strand
CAATTTGTAATTATTATTTGAAATGGCAATAAATAGGAGTGATAAACAATAATATTAAAGGGAAATAATAATAATAATAGACGAATTAATTTTAAATATCCTTGGTAATATAAATTAAAGATAAGAGGAAATAATATTCAATTTTTCGAGAAATCCTTGGAGAATTTAAATATTATGTAACAATTTAAACCATTAGAGCGTAACAAACAAAAGTAGTATAAATACAAGTTCAAACATCAGAACTTGCCCGGCCCAACAACAAGAAACCACTAGACTACAGTGCGTTTGCAAGAAGCTATTTAAGACGAATCTCTCGAAGTTGGTCGACAACAGATCATACGCCATTTTATGCCAATTTGCCATTTCAAGTAGTAAGTCCGATTATTGTGTAACCCACTGATCATTAATCTATAGTACGTATCGTATAACCTTCTATTATAGAGCTGTGCTCAAATATCTTTGGTAACTGGTTTTACGCCAAGAGCAGGCTGTATTAACCGCTATCATCTGGAATTGTTAGGTTTAGCCGTTATCCAACTTTTTATATTGCTGTATAAAAGTATTGTATTTTTGTTCATATATATCAATAAACGTATTCAGTTGTAAAACAGTGCCTTTTGTCATTTGATATTTTGAAAGTTAATATTATTGAGACTGATAAGATTAAAATACCCCTTTGGATCATTGTTGCCAATCATTTCTATCTTCACGTAGATTTGATTGCGAAGTGAAAAAAGAAGATAATATAAGGTTAAGGTGAACCTTGGGCTTGATTAGAACTCGCCAGAGACTGATCAAGACGACAGTGATCCGTGAGCAAAATCATAACAACAATAAACATTCAAAATTTACAAGCCCAAATTGCATCATAATTTCAGTATTGTGTTCATATTTAGCACGATAAACTTAATTATTGCGAATTAATATAAAATATAAATAAAAACAGCAATAAAAAATACTCACCACGATCCACTTTCACTGGCATTTTGATATAGCAACTAACCGTTAACAAAACCCCTTAGAACGCTAAACAGATCAATGATGGAGCTAATTAATATATAAAAGTAATTTCAAAGCAAACATTGAAATTCCGATCAGATAAAATTAATGAAAACCATTTATCATAAGATTAATTAAAATAATTAAAAATGACATATTTTGATTGCAAAATATTACAATAGGAAATATAAAAATAAATATTTCTAAAATGTATATATTCGGAGATACTGGTTATTTATATCGTTTTAAAAATCAACCAGGTAATCAATGATCGATACTTTGTGTTCATTATTTGCTAATTAGAAAACGATGACTGAAATTGAAGACAAATAGAGAATCTTAACTAAGTGTTTCAGATACGATGTTATATGCAGAGGTAGTGATCCGAGGTAAAGATGAAAAAAAACTGTCGAGGAATCAAAAATGACAGAAAATTTTCTGCAGTATTGCGAGCAAAATGAGATATAAAAGAATGACAATATGTTGACGATTGCCAAAAAACAAAACAATCAAGAATTATATTGAAATAAATTCGATTGAGACAGGTTATTTCACTTTGTATTTGAGAATAGTACTCAGAATATCAGTAAAATATTTAGTGTTAAGCGAACGTAATAGTATTTACGGACAGTGGTAATTTTGCTTGTTCCGTAATAGTATATACGTACTTAATAGTAAGGTCAGTAGTTGGTCCTCGACTAGTGTTTTCAACTTTGTATCAGGACTTGATCCGATTTTCATTGGCGAATTTATTTAAGGTCTCGACCTTTGTGAATTAAATTTTTACAGTAAACATGTACAATGTGATAACCAATAAATTTTAGTGAAAAACTTACTTGTATTTTGGAGTCCTATGAATGCGTTTACGAATATTGGTGTGCTCTACATCAGGTAGATCCAACATCAGTCTTAATATTTTTATAAGTAAATAAAAATTCTTCACATAAATTAATAAAATATATTTTCTTTAGAAAAAACCTTTAACTACACAAAAAATTAATTAGCACAAGGACATTGATAAAGCTAATTTGGGTGTTTGCTATGAATGACTTGGAAATTTTCAGAAGATTCCTCGGGTATAATTCAGTCTATGATTTCCATATCCAGTCTCGAGTGTGTACTAATTGTTGTGGAAATTTGTGTGTACTAGAAAAATTAACACCGTAATTTTTCCAAATGCAAAATTGTCTCTGAAAAATTATTTCTAAATTGGATGAAAAAAAGAAAATCAAGTTTGAGTATACAAAGCTAAATGAATAAATGAAAACCATCGAAAATTATACATAATATAATTGGATATTGATAAGGGATTAATGGTGTCATCTAATGTGATATATAGAATGGGATATCATCGTCGCTGAATTTTAAATATCTCTCATTAGATAGTCAATACGAAATGAGATAACCAGATATTTAAATTAAATTGTTATGCCATTCATGAACATTCAAAGTTCAAAAATCCATTAAAATGGGAAGTTAATTGAAAAAGTTCTTAAAAAATCTCAAAGTACGAGTAAAATGAAAAAAATATACTTAATATTTTATGGTGAAATGAATAGTTTTTAAATTTTCATAAGTTTGAAGTCTGAAATCTGGATTATAATCACGTCAAAATATTTGATAAGTATTCCTGAGCAAATAAAGAGTGAATTACTGAAGCAATCATTAATAAATTTATTAAAGGTACAAGTTAAGGACACGAACGTATGAAACAAATAAAATTTAAAACGAAAAATCAATGAATGAATAATTAATTTTCGAAACAAAATCAGGTAATAGAGACAAATTTGGACTATTTCAAAATTATGTTTATTAATCAAGAAATGACGACACTATCACCTGGAGTTAAGTAATCTATGATATTAAAATCTTAACTTTAGAATGGCACATACAGCGCAACCTAAAACCTTCTTAATTCAATATAAATCAAAGAAGATAATGGGAATAATAGCAAAATTCGTTAAAAGGCATACGGACCATATCATTCATAAGAAATAGTACCAGTATATTGATTATAACCTGCGTGTCAATCTACACATAAAAAATGAAAGAGCATGTATCTTCATTCTCATTGACGTGAATTGCCAAATAGATGAGCCAAAAATAATAAGATATGCAGATATCGGCAACTTAATCAAATATGAAGAGCTACGCAAATAGATAAGTAAGCCCGGTACAGGTTATTCACATTCATTGCAGGAATATTTAGGGTATCGCTTTCAAAGAATAACGAAATATAAAATAATTTATCTTTAAACAATAGCTCATTAATGAGATCAGTAACTGCATCAAATGCAACATTTCGATTTCCTCAGCTCACTGGAAATTTCACCAAGGGAAGGCAACACTTTGTCAGATACCAGATGACAATATTCCATCCACCAATGTCCTAGAAATCCTAAAAACTTGATTCGGACCAAGACACACTTTCGAGGAACTCCGTGGCGACAAAAAACCCTATCCAAACTAACTAAAGAGAAAACGATGAAAGGAAGATTAGCGATGATAATAAGACCTGCATATAGGGTTGAAAGTATTATGGGATAAAAACAGCCTAAGTTTCTCATCAAAAATATTCATTAAATAAAGATTATTATAATTATATTAAAAAAATCCCTGTTACATAATTGGCTAGGCATGATACTATGCAATTACATTGTAATCTAATCTCGCTTTTAATTTGAGGTATTCGCTAAGTTAAAACACTAAATAAAACATATTTATGAGAATTATAAACAAGAGTTAAACCGTTCTCACATAATTTACTGAAATTTAATTGACACAAATTAGAACTTCATCTTCTAACAAACTTCAGTTTATTAGAATTATATTAGAACTATGCTAACAACATTCGTACAATACGATAAAATCCACAATATCTACTTCTAAAATACCTATGGCTTCACGAGCAATTGGACATAATGTTCGAACAATAAAAACCGATCTTCCATCCACGTAATTTGTTTTGAAATAGCAAATATATAAATGGAAATATAATAAATTTGAAGGTTTTAAATTTTAATTAAATAATAGGTTTTTTAATTAAAAAATATAAATGTTTTCATATTTTGATTAAATAGATTTTTGGGGTGGAACTTCATAAATTGTTTTCAGTTCTTGTTTACCGATAAAGCAGCAGTTATCTCTAAACTTTACAGTTTATTTTCACTAATTATCATTACAAACGATTTCATTAATGCTTTACGTTATTTCTGCATATCTGGTTGTTCATTTTATCGGGTTCAACCCTATAATAAATAATAATTTTCCAAAAAACATCGGGACTCAATCTGATCTGAAAGTATTGTTTAACCAAAAAATAAAATCATAATAGTTTAAAAACTAAAAATAGAATAAAATAATGATATAAATAGAAAAGATATAGATTATAATCTAATTCTACTAATAACGAAAATTAAGCAAATAAAATAACATAAATAATATCCATAAATATAATAAAAAATAAAGCAAAATATTATATAGAGAACCACCAATGTAAATAAAAGGAACAATTAATAAAATCGGCCGAAAATAATTCAACCATAATTATAGTCGACGTTATCTAAACAGTTACACAAACTAGTGTTATCTAAACAATTGTTATCTAAAGTGGAATTACTCAAAAGAGTTGGAACTTGACAAGCAATCTAACTTCTCGAGAATAAAATTTGCTATATTGACTGTGTATTGGAATAAGAAAAAAAAGCGACTGAAGCTTGGTTATTGTAATCAAAAAATCCGTCTTATTCAAAACGATGGTTTTTATAATACAATTGACTACAATCACTAATCATTTCCGTGCATATTTATATTCTCACAAACTCGTAATTAATGCGAGCATGTTTGGAACAACAAAGCCAAAAAGAAAGACGAAATTATATCAATCTCTATCTATTCAGTAAATACCTATGAAAGAAAACTATCGATATCTAGGATATCTAGGTTTTCTGACACATTTATAATTCACAAGCACAGCAGAATCATAGAAATCAGTGTAAAATTTATTAACATACACAGTGATAATATCATTCATGTGGAGAAAGAAAGTCTCGAAACCTTGTGCCGACCTAAAAATCGAAAAAGTTATCTTAAAAGTTTTACTGTGGTTAATTATAAAACTACTTTAAAAACCAACATGTATTCATTTTACAATATATAAACCAATCTGAATTCAGAATGACTGAATATAGAAATGCTGGGTGCCAGACTCAACCCAATAATAATAATAATAAAAATTTCAAACCATGAGTCATAAAATTCAAAATCCAAAAATAAAAAAGAGAAACAATAATATCTAAAAATATATAAATTATTAAATCCAAAAATTATAATTAAAAAATAATAAATTTTAAAAAGATGAAAAAATCAAAAGTAAAACCAAATTAAATAATTATATTAAATACTAAACAGACCAAAGCTCAAATATTATTTTTCCAAAAAACACATCGATTTTTAAGTAGATTAGAACTCAATCATATTTCCATTAAGAGCAAGAAAGCGTTAATAAAATATCGATTAATTATGCAAATAAAATTTTTGAAAATTACAATATTAATAAAGAAATCAATGTAACCACAAATCGTTCTAAAAATCTCAGAACTACGATTCATTTGCACCCAGCGAAATTTCCTGCGAAACTAATAACATAAAATTATTATCTATCGTTAATATTTTTGAAGTTATATTTTATCCATAGACTTTAGATTGATTATAGTTACAAAAACTTATCTAAGCTATAGAAATTCGTGAACTAATTATTATTTTAAGTCTAGTTAGACACCTGAGTTCTTTTACCATCAAAGACATAAAAGTTATTTTCATTATAAAATTATTTTTGAAAATTCTTATTTTTGGTATTTATTGAATCATTATATTTATATTTTAAAGTATTATTAATCATAGTTTACAGAACGACAGTTTTGGAGTAAGGTTTGAAATATAAGTTTATTAATGATATTTTTAAAAATTGTACACATACTTAAAAATTTAAATTACAAAACTCACCAGATCATAAAATAATTACATTTCTTAGCATTAAAAATTCATCAATGATAAACAACTCATTATAAAAGCAACCAAAATCACAAAATCCAAATAAACTATAATAATAAAATGACATTACAAACAATGTTCATGAATACGTATCTCTATCTCTAATAAAAATACCAATACAGTCAACCTATCTTACAATTATTTGTTTATCAAAATTATATTTCGCTGAATTTACTCAGATTTTTATTAATACCACAATAAGAAATCAATAACAAATTTTTTCAATATAATATTTGAGATTAGATTGTTTAAAATGGTGATTAAAAATAATAAAAATATAGTAACATTAAAATAAATTAATTCAATTTAAGTAAAAAGGTAAAATAAAATTTATTGATTATCAAATCCATACCTATTGTAGCTTGTAATATTGTGCTGGAAATCAGAAGCACATTTACATTAAGGTTTATCGGTTTAAATTTACAAATGAAAATTTTTCGAAATCAATTATAAATAAATGTGTTTGATTAGCAATTTAATTGCTGTATTGAAATTTTTCTTACACTTAATTCGAATGAAGATCGTGGATTGTATTTAACAGTTAACTTAAATTAATCTACTTTTATTATACACGGAATTAATGAACATTCTATTTCATTGTTATGGTAGTATCGATGTTCTGACTCGTAAGAATTATTATATAATTGTGAAGAGTTCAATTTGACAATTTCATTATATTTTAGAAATCACATTTTAAATTATAATATTATTATCATGGTGCATAGATGATAATGATATGTAGAGCGTTAGTTAAGATCATCCTATAATATTAAATCAAAAATGGTTGGAAAGTGCATAATAACATGGATAGGCTGGTACTCGGATAGTTCGAAACAGAAAGTGTACCAGATAATAATAATAATAATAATACCCCGTACGGTAAACCCAAATTAGCAATTGAAAAAAAATGCCGAAACAGAATAGGCAAGATAAGAGACGACATCAAAGAAATATGGGTTGACGAATAAAGAGAGTGATAGTGAGAAGAAAGATCATAACACTTAGCAACAATTGTCTGGTTTTAAAAAAGCTGGAAATAATTAAAAAGAAGTTGGAATGCAGATTTGAACTCCTATCTTCGATTTCCAATTAAATCCAGTCAAATTCCAAACAAATTAACAATTTCTAGTTTAATCTATTAAACAGATGTGATTTTATTTTACTCTATGATTCTTTTGAAAATGTATGATTCTATTATTTATGATTACGTATAAAATGATTTGATTTTTATTAGCATTTTTGATGTAAATAACTATTTCAATTTGTAATATAATAAAATATATATTACTTAAAAGAATTTAATTTATTATCATAAAATTAAGTAAAATAAAATAAATTAAGTCAAGAAAATTAAAAAAATTAAGGTCGAAAATTTATAATCCAGGATAATAAAGCTAAACTTTTAAGAATAAATTGTTAAGCTTAAAAATCAAAATAACAATACAAAGTACCAAATGTCAAAAATTCCAATAGTCATCGGGTACAAAGTATCCAAGTCAGCTACTTATAAGTTGATGCAAAACGTCTATAAATAACTATAAGCGAAAGCCCTATAGATGCCAGGAAGTGAAATTTCACGGTGATTTTTAAGAGAAACCTAATATTAATAAAAGGTGAAATATTGTGAACGTGATAAGTCTCTGATTTTTTAATCTATATTATTTAATTTGTCAAAAGGACTTAATAAAGGATTCCATCAAAGAGATTCTTAAAAATTTTATTAACCATTTTTTGGATAATAACTATTTAATATCAATCGGGATCACTTGCTCAGCATTAATGGGCCTACGCTTGACAAAACAAGTGATAAACTTAATTATCGAATTAATGCATTGGATATAATCGTATTACTTAAAGCTTAAGAATTTTTAGCTTATACCTAACATTTATTGGGTAGCTTTTTCAGATATATTTTGTAATGAAAGATCATTATCATATTAGATATGATAAAGATGATTCCTTAGTTCATCTACAGTGAAATTGACACGTAAAGTATGGTTAAACTAGTTCATTGATTAAAATAACCAATTATAATATTTATACGAGACTAAATTGGACACTCACAATTTGTTTACTTAATTGAACTACAAAGTTAATTTACTTACTGAGATATTTAGCTTTTAATAAAGTTAATAATTGATTAGACGAGTTATTAGCTATTGATAATGTAGTTATCTGTAGATATTTGATTATATTTTAGTCGCCTCAATATTGAGAGTAGGTAATTAATTGTCCTGGTTTTTCTTATAATTTTCACAAATTATTAAACCCAGAGTCTGATTTTTGAGTTTTTTCTATACAACATAACATTAAAAACGCAAATCAAGTGGTGATTAAACAAAAAACGATCCGCCACAACAATAAAAAAATCAAACAAGCGCAATTTTGCTGAAATTACAAAGGAGTATTAATTCCAGTTAGAGAAGCTTTAACACCATTCATAGTTAACAAATGATATTAGAAATATTAAATAAAGGCAATTAAACAAACTGTATTTAGCAAATATTTTAAGCAATCATGTGCATACATATGAAAGAAAAACAAATATAATGTGTAAGACCTTGAAAAACGGTAAAAAATTTAGAAAGTTGGTATTGTTAAGACATCCATATGTGATATGTCTTTTAAAAATAACAGATATTCGATATAAATTTATAACTTTACCAGTAATTCGGTCTTCATACCAGTTACTGAAGCCCCTCAGAACCACTAATATATAAAATCAATCGCCAACCTAACATTTTATTTAATATTAAAACTGATTAATTGCTTGGAGATTACATTAGCATTTTAAAAATTATATAACTTACACTTGATCCAACAATGTTATTTGCAGAAAAATTAATTCATCGAAGCATATGGCACAATGTTATACAAGTGTCACAGATTGAAGAAATTAATGTTAAATTTTGCTGAATTTATTTGAAAACTTGAAAAAGGAAATTGAAAATCCTAAAATTATTTTTGGACCACTAAAGATAAATTGTTTTTTAAACTATTATACAAGATTGCAATGGATGTTTTTAACAGAAAATAATTAACAAAACGAAACTTAGATATTAAAATAGAGTACAATGAATGTACAGAACACAAATAGCTTTAATACTGATAAATAATTCAAATTTGTTGAGGAAAGTTATTGTGAAAGAAAAGTCAATTGCAAACATCAATTACGAACAATTTCTATGATCAAATGAAGGTAATTCATGGAATAAGAATACTAATGAAAAATAAATTAAGTGATACATTGGGTATAATAATAAAAATTATCATCAGATAAAATATCGTGCAATTATATTTCAGACATAGAATGCTATTAGCAACTCATAAGTCAAAAAAATATCAGAATAAAACTGTATATTAAAATAAAATTATTATGATTTATTCATAATATTTTCATGGCAAACAAGCAGATTATCATGGGAACAGAAGAAAAATTGAATAGCGCATTACGTAAACATAGACAGATAGAAAATAATAAACAATTAAAGTGAAAATTGGTATTAATCACAATTTTAAATGGAGAATAATTTCTAGAAAATTACAGAAAATTTATAACGCTTAGAAATTAACACTTCACCACATGTTTCTCCTACTAAAACTAGAACCCCTAATAGTGCAAAACAGTGAGGAACGCTTATTGAAACTCAGAAATTATATTTCTGTTCTTGCGACTCCCGAGATGATTACTCGCTTGTTTCCCTCTTGTTCAAAGAACATTTTTATTTCTACCTAATTGACAAATGAGATATTTAAAAATACTTTTTGGTAAAGTTCGACGCAATGAGAATATTTGCATTCTTTCTTCAAATCAAGCAAGGACTCTCTTGATATCTTCTTTTAACTATGTCGATGATAACTAGGTTTCACTGACAATATTTTCACAAGATATTTGAAAATTGAAATTAAAATATGGATAAGATTAAAAAACAAAATTAATTAACTCGTAATGATGTCATTATAAATTACATTATAATATTAAAAAAACCATCAAAAATGAGTGAAAATGACCCACCAGTTTAAAAGGCATCCATTAATTAAAAATAAAGTTGAAGAATAAAAATGGGCGCTAAAAAGTGGTAAGTCTGGTATCCAGTCAGAGACCCGGAATAGAACTAATTCCCCAATGAATGGATGGTATAAGTAGAAAGAAAATAATAAAAATATCAATAGTTTTTAAACTATAATAAATTTTATCATTTCACGACAATTTAGCTAATGATTTAATAAATAAATTAACCAATTATTTTTTCATTATAGGTTAATAATAGAGAAAAAAATAATAAAATTTATAAATTTTTATGTACCAATATAATGTATGACAATGAAGACTAGGAATACATTGTTTGATAAGCATAGTAAGATATGACCCAAAATTAGTATAAATACTGTGGTCAAATCGAGAGATTTGTCATTTCAACTAGAAACAAACTACAAGAATTATGCTTGTAAAACTATTGTATTTCTTGTAACTAGTTAAGCTGTAAGAGTTTAAAGTGTCTACTGCAAGTAAAATTGTGATTCTATTATAAAAGTAAAAATAAATTCTTCTCTAAAGGAGAATTGTAATTCAACCATGAGATATTAAGCTGTTCATTAAATAAAAATGATTGGATAAATAACTTAGATATAAATATTTGTGGTTGGTATATATTTTTTATGGTATTTCAATGAAAGCTTATTAATTACCAAATAAAATATCATATAAAGTAAAATCCACTTCACCAGGATAACTTGACAAAAACTTAAAACGGATTAAACGTTTAATAAATTTTCAACATTGAACAACACCAAAGAATACCATTTCTCACCATGATATAATGTACAACGAAATAAACCCGGAATTATACATACATACCTAAATAGACATGTGAGTATTTTTAAGAGATACAACTCGATTTTTTCACGACAAAAATAATCAGTCATCTTTTGATGGGGCCCCTTCAATATTCTAATATATCATCAGTATAAACGAGTGCTTGGAATTTCTTTTAAAAGACGCCGAAAATCACTCATTCTTAGATTGTTGCGAATATTAGGTTCAGAAAGAACATCAATAAATTTGTCATTTATTAGCCTTAATTTTATTCACGAGAGCAACACTACAACACAGCATAAAGTAAGATTCTAAATTAACAGAATGTTATCTTTTCATCATGCTTCTGAATGCAATTGGATAAACAGGTTTTCCGAATTAACCAAATATTTTATTATATAATCTCGACATACCATGCCAGTGCAGAAAATTTTATTATTAAAAAAAATACGAATTAGGAATAAAACAATTTGAGTTTTAATTAGGCTACTTCCCAGGTTGTATCTTAAGTTCACCATTTGGATACCGGATTTGAAATCTTATTTGGTACTAATGACTAGACATAACTATATTATATCATAAGACTAATTGCTGATACTCACTGAACCACTAATGTTTAAAACTCAAATCACCGGAAAATACTTAAAAATTTCAAAGACAAATACTGAACTCCAGTTCATTATAATTAGTATTAATTAAATTTATTAATAAATGTATTAAATAATAAAAGATAGCTTGTAATCCATTGAATATCACAAATGCAAATCTAATTCAAAGTTCATATTATTCCACTTGAAATGAAAAATTTGTTCATTCATTAATTTTTGATAAACAAATGATTATTTATTTTCCATGCCATACAATCTTACAAAGCTTTCATTTTTTTAAACGGCTGTTTCATAGCATTTTATGAGATAATCGCAAATAATATATTCAACATTAGAAATAAACTAAAACATACTTAGGACATCCGCGTTAGAAATATGAAATCTTTATTTAGGTTACTTTAAAGATGAAATTAATTCTATTACCTAATCCAAATATATAATATATCAACTTTGGGAAATGTTTATGCACTTCATTAAGACAATGCTGGAGTTAAATATAAATGTTATTTAAATTAAAAATATATTAAAACAAAGCTTTGACTTATCAATTTTTTAATTTGATATAAATTTGATATGAATATGTAGATGTTTAAAAAGAAATTTCTTTTAGTTTTGAATTATTTATTGAAAGATGCTAGAGACTAAATATCCGAACGTCATCTGATATATTATAGCAAGTTTTGAGTGAGTGATCAAAATATGTGTTTTATTGCAAAAATCATAGAAAGTTGTAACCATTCATTGCTTAGCTTCACAGTAACCTAAGATTTATATTAAGTAAATTGAAATAATCTCGGTTTTTGACTGTTATCAAATGGGTCCTCATTCCTCTTTTGATCAGTAATTGTGATTCTTTAATGCATTGCAATTCGATAAAAATATTGATTTCAATGAAATAAAAGACAAATTAAATAAACTTTTATTAGAACATTTTTCACTTTCGGATATACGTATAATCACAATACACGTAATACATATAGTTTAAAAATGAATTAATAATTTGTTCTGATTTTTAAACTTCTTATTTTAAATTATTTTTAGTACTTCGTATCATGATCTGATTTAATTATTTTTTTCTTACTTTGATTATTATTATTAACTTCATTCTCCTCATAAATAATTTCATCAATTTTATTTGTTGTCATTGATTTTATTATTTGTCCTGGGTTTTGGGTCTTCACAGTTTTATCAGTTTTATTGTATGTATCAATGTTTATTTTTATTAGGTATGTTGGATATATCATAAATAAGTAAAAGGATCCCAAGAACCTAGGAAAAATCCTAAAAAAGGTCAATACACTCAAACCCGAAAAACACACTTGCCGTTAACTAATCAAATTCTTTTTAATGTTAACCCATTTTTAGAAGAATCGACAGGCAGCAAATATCCGCCAATAACATGAGAGATATAAAGAAAATCTCAAGTAAATCGATCCACAAACAAATTTAGCTAATTAAAAACGAAGATCCGCTACATCAAGCAGATACACCCGATGGATCTATAAAAGAGGTTGAATTTCATGGATTCTTGCCAGTCTTTTTTGGTCGGTAACTTTAGTCCTTAGCTTATGTTTGATTTTAGAAATCAGTCTTTTTGATTACTCTTCATTCTGTTTTTAACTTTCAGACGCTGATCCTATCTTGAATGATTTTCTTTATGAATTGTGTAAAGATTTGTTATTGTCATTATTGAGACCTCGAGTGTATTATTTTGGTTAAGGCAGACTTGTAGATTCAAAATGTTGTTTGATAACCTAACAAAAATATCTACTAAACCGTCAAAATCTATTAATATATCATTATCAATGCATATTAATGAAGTAGATCTCCAATAAGCAATTATATCAATTAATTTTTTTTCTTTAAAAGAAATTCTTTATATTTAGTTCTAAAAGTCGAGTCCGTTGATTCTCATCATATTCAATAGACTTTTTAATGAATGGGATTAATAAAAAAAATATTGGTACATTGGCTTATAATAAATGATTCTCAAGAATCATAGAATTGTAGTCGATTACGATTTTTAAGAAGTCTTCAAAATATGCAATTTTTTGGTACAATTAGTAGAAACAAATATCAAATTTTAAAATTAATCGATTCCAAAAGCCAATTGAATTCAATAATATTTTAAAGCTATTTTTAGAAACAATGGCCAAAATCAAAACATCAAATCGATTTCTATTACAAAAATTATTACATATGGTTGTTGAGTTCTTGTATGTTCATTACAATATAGAAGAGATGATAAGCCAAATTACAAAATATTAGCAGATTATAAATCATTTGGATAATAATCGGATAGATATATCTCACGTTTTCTTTGACCATTTCGAATTGATCAAAATCAGTAAAGAACAAAGCCATATTGACAATAGATAAAATAATGGCAAATGCTTCAAATATGGCTGTAGATATCAAAAACCGTTTTTCATGTCGTTTAGCACATTGTATGGATAAAATACCTGCGATAAACAAAAAGAATAACTTACAAAGTAAAAGTGCATAGTTGTATTTGTTGAAATAAATATATTCCATTGGATAAATGAGAAAGCTAAATGTAACTGTGATGAATAACATTCCAATTCCATAATGGATTTTCATATTCTTCAGTGATTTTACGGATATTTCGACTTGATCATAGTGTCTGAAATTTAGATGCATATTGGAATTGTTTTCTATCAGATTTCAGAATGAATATATAGTACCATTTGATTTGATCTTGTTTTAGAATTGATTGAGCCTATTTCATATCTTGATCAATGTTCAATGACGTCATTAATCAGAGTCAAGGTTATCTCTTGTGTAAAATAGATGATAAAAATAAGACTTAGATTTTAATATATTTTATTCATGGTAAAACGAAATTTTTAAGTGGGTTTATAATTAAATTATCGGTCCATTTGTAAAATGAGTGAGAATTTGCTTTTTTGGTTAAAAATTGGTTTTTGTGATTAAAAAATGATAACTAGATAAGACCTAATAAAATAGGACTCAATATTCATCATATGAATAAATCATATTAAAATCTTCATTGATGCTGTCAAAAAACAGACCAGTGGATAATTATGCGCAAGCCTTGGTGATAATTAATACACATGGTATGACCAGCAGGACATTAAGCATGAGGATGCACAAGAGATAATCTATAGAAGAATTGGATCGATGATTTATTAGATTAAGCAGTTAGCAATCCAGAATCAATGCAGTATCTAAAGACTGTTTACGTATTTATTATTCAGTGTATGCTTTTATTTATCTTTCAAACTTTTACATGATGACTGTATTTGATGATTGAATGTAACCTTTATCTATTTTTGTTAATTTTTATTTTTCTTGAACATTAATTTTATTGTTGAATGACGTGATATTGGCGGTTTTAACTCTTTCTAAATAGTTTTCCAACAATTACCTTTGATTAGCAGCTATCCATTTGTTCTAATGATGTTCCGATTTGTTATATTAATCATCAAAACCTGTATTTAATTGAATCACCCCTAAATTTCTTAATTTTAATTTCAATCCTTAAAAAAGCCTAAATAAATTGATAACTCTCCATTTACCCCATATTTTTAATATTTTTAAATTCCTGATTTTCTATTGGATAATAATAATCATTCAACAATCATCACTTCGATTTGCAGATGATTTTATTGGTTAATTTGATCTACGTTTCATAAATATTGCTAAGAGATGTTTTAATCAAGTTTGTATTAATGCCTATGGTAAATGACGTAAAATGATTTTTGAAATTGCATTTCAAATAATCAATTTACGCATTTATCACATAAATGACATTTTCGTTTTGATTTCATGGAATAACCTAAATTACCAAACTGCCAAAAATTGCTTATGCCCATAAATTACCTTCACTATTTATGCAAGAATTGGACAATGTTAACAAAGCACTTATAACGAAGCTTGTAATTGTTTAATCAATATTTTTTGAGTTAATGCAACAAAATAATTATATTTTGATTATAAAACGCTTAATAGGGATAACAAATTTAAGACTTAAAAAATCTGATTACAAAGACAATATTT
Organism: Platydemus manokwari; assembly: GCA_037951405.1. Taxonomy (NCBI): domain Eukaryota; kingdom Metazoa; phylum Platyhelminthes; order Tricladida; family Geoplanidae; genus Platydemus; species Platydemus manokwari. The sequence goes on along the minus strand of JBBMOY011766951.1, from coordinate 4,256 downwards.
TGAGAAAATGACAATCAGTGAAATTATTCCTGTGCTGGCTCAAAGATTTCTGTTATCATTCGAAAATATCTACGAAATCATCATATCGATTTTTTTGAAAAAAATTGAAGAATAATGTGCTATTGATATTTCAATGATTTATACGCTTAACACTCGATCAGTTCTCTCTCACAAAAGTGAAATATTGAATAAAAACTCCCCAATCAAGTTTCATGGGCCAGAATTTTCAAACAGAATCAATTCAAAAACACAAGTGGTTTTCATCAAACCAAATACAAGTCATCGTCTCAAACATATTATCACAAAATAACTTTACACCACAGAAACAAACTCCTAATATAAATTCCTAACATCAAAAATTCAATTTGATCTTTTTCATTTCGACCATGATATGGTGAATATTGACGAGCTCATTTTTCACTGGCATATTCTTGTATGGTGATAAATTCATACAAGCCTGTAATCGTCGATAATATTGAATAAGTTGTGATAACACGCCCTGACATAACAATGGTTAAATGATGTGATTATCTGATAATTATAATCAACTTGAAAAATTTGCGTTCCAATACAAAAATTTGTGAATGATGTCAGAATTTCTCCATTGATTTTTTCTATGGAAGTTTTCCAGTCAATATTAAAGCCTTTAATGATGCGCTGGACTTTCGCTAAAATGATTATATGAGATGTAGTATGGATAAAAATTGTAATGAAAAATCATCTACAAATAGCACATGATAAATGTGTAATAAGATATTAATCGATATATAGATGTGATCGATACATTTTCACCAAGGTAATAAATAGACATTATTAGCATGTAGAATGCAGACGAATCATATTTTGAATAGAGGAACTTAATAAATTTTCATCCAATCAATTCAAACTGATGAATAAACGTTACAAATACCCTGTAATAAAAGTTGTTATATTTATCGATTTATTTGATAAACAAAATTATGATTCTCTCAATTAACAGCAGATAAAGGCGATATGAAAATCTCTTAATTAATCTCAGTATCGAGTTACTTTCAATTTATCAGCATTTTTTGACAGGCTATAGAATCCTTCAATTCCATATTTCGCCTATCTATCGATTTCGAACCACTACCTGTTGTTCTTTTCATATATTCATACTTATATACATATATGAGGTTAGATAATCCGGAATTGAATGCTGACAGGTGAATCCTATTGGTATTATTTGCACTTGCAAAGGATATGATAAGAGTGAAGAAATAAGTGATAATGGAGTTGAATAAATTGATTTCGAGTTTGAATTAACCAATAGTGGGTTCGAGATTCTATCTAATACTTATGAATAAAGAACGACTTCGAAATTATGTGATTATAACTGGACTACCTGATGGAATCGAAATTGGTGTTCAATTGATAACCCCTCATAACAGTCAGATTATTATTATTATTATATTTTTATATAAATACTTAATAATAATAAAATAATAATCGCTAACCTTCTTCATTCTGTGAAAATTCAGTTTTAATATTTTTCGCTTGATTGGTTTCAGTATCCTTGATGAAATGAATTAAGGAGCCAAAATACGGTATCAACACTTCTTCAACAAATTCACTAATCTTGTCATTCATCAAATCTTTAAACTTAATTCCTTCGATGCAATCAGCCACCTCACATTCCTTTTTGAAAATAATTAAACGAATGAAATATCGAAAACTATAAATTGTCGAAACCATAGAATCAAATAATAAATGATAGATTGTAACAAGAATATCATCATGCTTATCAAACCTATTAATAACAGTCATATAAATATATAAACTTATTATTTAAAATATTTAGTTGTGTGTGTTGAAAATCGCAGCAGTCGAGGGTTTATCAATTTAATAACTTTGAAAATATGATTAAAATCTTTGTCAATGGTTTATTGAAAAGCCAAATAAATAACTCGATTCAATCTCATTCAAACCTGTATAAATATCCAAAAGATAACATTTCACAACTAAAATTTACGATATTATTAGGCTTGAAAACATTTCTGTTATTTATTGCACAGAAGTCTTATTTGTATTGATTTATAAATGTTCGACCAAAACAGTGTAAATTGAAAAAAATAAAGCGTTAATTTGAGATATTCCAATACTTTTAAACAGATTTCCAGTAGTTTGAAATCAATCAGGAAAATTATATCGATTCTCTGTCATTTATCTTGAAACTAATTGGATAAAATAATCGTTTTAAAAAAATTTTTAAAAATTAGAATTATCTAAATTATTTGGAATTCATATTCGAACAATTTAAACAATATTTTTGCTGAATTATTTTATCCAATGAAATTCAAGATAATCAGCAGAAAATTGATAAAAAGATTTTGATGGATTGAACAAGATCTAAATTTGTTTCAGATAAACATATTATACAGGGCAAAAGCTGAAATATTATTATACCGTACGATTCATAAGTCTTCGTCTCTAAAACTAAAATAAAACAACAAAACACAACATAATTTATATTCACATATTTATACTCATTGATATTAATTATTATTCACTGATTAATCTCCTTTATTTCTTTTTTCTTATTAATCAGTTGCATTATTACAATATGGCGGAAGCAGCTGATGATGTTAAATTTTCGCTTGCGGTTATAGTGTTTATTGTTAGCCATGCAATAGTGTCCCAGAATGGTACCAAAGCTTGCCAAGAATTTCAACAACATTTCAATCGTGCACCACCAGCTAAGACAATAGTGCAATACTGTGATCAGAAGTTAAGGAAAAAGTGGTAAATTTTGTAAAAGAGAATGATGACACAAATCAACGAGAAACCACACGAGTTATTTTTCCTTGATGTTATTGTGTTTTGTTGTACTTAATTTTAGTGTTAGAGACGGAGACTTATGAATCGCACGATAAATCAAGCAAAGGTGGTAGTTCAATAATATTTTATCTGGTAACTTTAAAAGCCTATGAAATGTTCGAATATATTTAGAAATGTAATAAATCATATCAAATGGCAATAAAACAAGCGTCACTTCGAGATTCTGTTACGATTAAACTTTTTTTATAACAAATCAAGATTCAGATATTAAATAATTTAATAAATAATAAGATATCGTTATTATAAATGTATAATCATAATAAATATAATTTATTAACAGCAAGTTCTTTATATAAAAAATTATTCTTACCGTTAAAACAGACAAAATAAGATCGCAATTATTGATAAAGAATATCAATTTATCCTTGAGATTTGGTAAATAGTCTGTCAATCGCATCAGCATTGCTTCGACTTCTACTTGCATTCGCATCAACCTGCTGGCAACTTTTGCATCCATATTGACCGATTTCATTCCACTGTCAATCATGGGTGTAGCGCTGGCAGTGACAGTGATGCCTGGTGTTGAGCCGGGACTTTCAATTCGTCGTCTGAGAATTGTATGAAGGGCAGCACAAAATTCCGCGTATTGTCTGGTGACGCTGTAAGGTCTAAAATCTATTTGCATATTATTAGCGTGTGATGATCGTGAGCTGGCATGTTGACGGACAGAGGCGACGTGTCCATCCATTAATTCAAACCACCGAGGCCACAGTAAATTGAGAAGTAATCCCCAATAACTATTTACAGAAATAAATATAATATCATTTTGCACAACTTCTCCCTTTACTTATCCAATGCTGGAACTCCGCGTTCAATACACAACTCCTTGTACCATAAAACAATTCGAATGCAAATCAATATAGCAAGAGCATCATAACAAGCAGTTATGGACGTTTCCATTTGTTTTTGGAATATATTAAGAGTTTTACCCATTACCTGATTGAAAAAATCTTGACCCGCTTGAGGTGAAAGAATAAAAAAGTCACAGAGAAATAAATATTCTCTGCAACAGTTGTCCAAAAGTGCGTAGTGTTGAGATCGAAACAAAGTTTCATAGGTGAACTGAAATTATTTTAAATGGATATATGAGCTCGTGAAAACAATCAAGCAAATAACAATTTAATAAGGAACTGATTTGTGAGACAATTTAATATACTTATCCTAGACATTACAATTGAAACAATTACAATTTTAACTTCAAAACAAGACATTCAATCGATAAGAAAATTCATCGCAGATTTGAGCATAAAATAGCAAAGCTAATAAATTTTCAAATATCTCTCTTTGATCATTTGTGAAAAAACAATGATAATCGATACAAGTACTGAATATGAAATTATATTATCATTTAATTTCATTAATTATTTATTTATCGTTGTTTTATTTTAGATAAGATCATT
>JBBMOY011766950.1:0-26242 GCA_037951405.1 Platydemus manokwari | reverse complement strand
CAAATTAACTTTTATATTTATAAAAAAAATTTAATCGAGTTTCCATTAAACTTATTTCAAAAATTGGTGAAACTGTATTACTTTTAAATAATCAGTAATCTCATTTACCAAAAATTAATTTTCAATGTGAAAACTATTTTTGTAATTAATGGGAAAAAATAATTAATGCTTTTTTTCAAATTAAAATTTTGATAATCTTAAAATGAAAATGTTTTTCGTAGAAAATTAAACTTTTAATGCGAAAAGATTTCTTTTTGTTTTCAATAAGAAAATTAGTTACTGTTTTGATAACAGGAATAAATGACAGATTTTTGCTATTGACTTTTAACCACTTTATTTTCTCTTTTAATGTATTAATTACTTCTTTATCCGAGATTTTTGACACAAATATGTGGTTATTATATTTGGTTATTATTTTTTGGTTAATATTATATCAGTTATTATATTTGGTTATATTTGGTTAATTGGGTATCAAAAAATCCAGCAAGAATGTCCTACAGAAATTGAGAGTTAAGCTTTATAAAATGCAATGTAAAAATATGATTATACGGGTTGTAAGCCGTATTGATTTCATAAAGCACGAATTAAAAACGAACTGAAAAGTCATGATATCAAATTATTTATTTAAATACTATTATATAAACAAATTATTATAATTCTATATTTAATTCATTTAAAATTAAATTTAATTAAAATTTAAAGTTTCTCACATCTCCATTTTTTTAAAATATTTGATTTTATTCGTATTCGTCATTGATTTTGTATTGAACGCTCTACATATCTATCTACATAAAAAATCTCTAATTCTTTTATCTTTTTATATGCTTTTTAGCAACTCCTTTATATCTTCTATTCAACTTCTTTCATCTTCTTTATATTTTCTCTGCATCTTATTCTCAATATCATCCTCCTTCACTTCCATAATTTTCAGTCATCGATTTTCTCGGAATCGAACCCATGTCGCCGTGCAAGTTACTCTTTTATAAAAAAGCATTTTAATAAATTTATATAATTTTATATAACGTTTGAATTAATTCACTAAAAACTATCACAAGGGATAAATTGACATTGAGTAGAAATCAGTTAAGAATAACTTTGGTCCGGTGGCAGTTTAGTTTGAAGATACAACTTTAACTATTTATTAAAGAAAGAACATCATAAAAACTCTTGTAGGAGACTTGTTACTGTAGTTCAAAATGTAGCTACCATAAATTTTTGGTTTGAAGTCCTTAAACTATTATAGAAGTGCATAAATTTTCCGTTTTCAGATAACGGAAATATATTGAAAATCTCCAGCTATTTTATCCAAAATATTCATCTAAAATTTATCCACGTCATATATCTGGGGATATCGAGTCAATTTCACATCTTTCAACGTTTATCTTTCCACAATCCTCACCAATGCACTTTATTGTCTCACTATTGTACTCTATCTCAATAACATTTATTTACAAGACATAATCAATTTTCTGTTAAAGGATTTGAAATACCTTCATATAATTGAATCCCATCATTAATTATTAAATGAAGACAGCCGGTTTCACAATTTTATAAATCACACAAAAACCTGAATGTTATTGGACTGTCGAAACAAAGATTATTTAGGTTACTATGCACTGGAGGTATATTTAGGACTAATTGATTAGAGTGCTTTAAAGTAATTTCATCACACCTTGGGAGGTTTGAACTCCTTAAATACTTATAATTGCTTTTCGGATATCCAAGATACATCAGTTTAATCAACTTAAGATGAGTGACCAAAACAGTGTTACAATCTAAGAAAAATATATTTAAAATATCTAAGTCACATGTTTTGTAATTAATTAAACATTAGTTTAAATTCATAATTAACGTATTAATCGTTATCAAGCTATTGTAAATATTCAAATCCTATACCACTTTTATTACTTTTGAAATGATAAAAGGTAACACAGAAAGGATTGTTTTATGATAATCACACAAACTAGATTAAGAAAATGATTAGATTTTCAAAGGGGAATCGAAATTACTACCAAAAGATAGAAAAAATGTTATTATATAATTTAGAAGAAATCGCAGCTGGTGCCTGTGGACCAGAGGATTGTAATTTCTATAAAAACAGTGAAAAACCTGTTTTATAAATAATAATAGTTATTGGGGTTCAATCTCCCCCCAACACAAAATGATAGCTAGAAATAATCAAAAACAGAATTTTACAAACTGTATTCGATCAATACCATTTTCATTAATATCGCGTTAATCGCAAATTCATTCGCCATTTATTGTAGACTTCTCGGAATTCATTTTGTTTCTAATCAACCTCATTTTATAGAATTTCGAATTTTTAAATGTTCAGCAATACATTGACAAACCAAATAATTGAGTTGATGGACTGATTGATAAGATTTGCTGTAATTTTGTAAAATATTTGATTGCAATTTACTGAAAACATCTTATGTGAGTTGACAATTCTATATCAATTGTTGACAAAATCCATTTCTACATGAAACAGAGATTAGGATGTCTTCTTGTTCCTATAAAGTTAATAATGAATTTTATTGAGTTTTTTCATTAATTTTTAAGTCATTTTAATGAATCCATTTCTTATCAATACTTGTTCAGTGTTACTAATAAACATATATGTGATGATTGTCATTCATCCCGCGCGACATATCCTAATATCATGTAAATGATAACTGAAAACATTATCTATGAGTAATGAATGGAATCCATTAGAATATTTTCACAAATTATGAACATTACTCATTTAATATTCGTATATAAACTTGACATAATTAAATTCAAACTCAAATGATTTTCATATAATTTTGACCAATCACGTTGCAACTAATTTCTATAATTGGATGAGAGAAGAATAATCTGAAAATTATTACAAATCCATTCATAATATTTATCATCCAATTTTTTAAAATTCAAAGTCGTACGTTGTTTGTTGTGAATTTTAGTGTTTCGTTTCGAATTTTTTCCCAAATGATGGATTATTTAAATTTACTAAAACAACATTCATTGACAAGTAATGAAGCAGGTTTGTTTATGAGTAAATATTTTGTGAATTGATGTTATCATCATTTATATTCAGTAGCTCATTTATCGACTTATCAGAAATCATTGCTATCTATTCAAGAGAGTCACACTGTTGATGATGTTTTGGATCCCGAGGCAATTAATGTTTGTGATTTAAGGAACAATCTCCAATCATCAAAAAATAAAAAGATGCTCGATAAATTTCATCAAAATATGTCATGTTCGGGTGAAATAGATCTTTTAAATCATTGTTCTCTTCGACAAAAGTCCAATCTTAATGTTAAAAGAAATTCCAGTGGCCCAACAACATCAAATAAATTTTCAGGGCCCACTCAAAGCATTGTGCTGATGATACCGAATGATTTGATTGGATGTATCATTGGTCGAGGAGGAAGTAAAATCAATGAGATCAGAATCATATCAAAGGCAACAATTAAAATCGAAACAAACAACGATGAAAGGAAAAATCGTCGAATAACAATAACTGGTAGTGAAAATAATACTTCGAAAGCCAGAGAAATGATCGACAGTTGGTATGAAATAACGGATTAAAAATTAAATAAATTTGAGAGACTATTAATAATTAATATTATAAAAATACATATTTAATGAAAAAAAGAAATTAATTCATTTCAAGGTTCAATGATTTGTTGGAAATTTATTATTTAAATAACCAGCGCCAGTTGATTATTGCTGGTATCTAATTTAGAAATTATTACATATATGATAATAATTCTAATCTGATATTTTCGATTTATTTCAATTTATTAAGATGGATTTTTAAATTTTTTTATCATATGATTAATATTTGGACTTGAAATTTTAAAATGCGCTTTGATAAGAGTTAATTAAATTGTTAAATTTAAATTTAATCTTTTTGTTATGACAATATTTTTAATTGGTTTCAGTTCATAAATTTCTTTTTGAAAATTAAAAAGTTTAAACTTTTTAAAAGAATAAGCCTTTAATCTATTTTAAAAATTTATCCAATTTGATTATCAAAATTTTATCTGTTAATGTTTAATTGAAAATTGTCTTAATTCATTCTTTAGATAATAAACAAGTAAATGTATGTCTATTTAAGTCATTAAATAATCATAAATGGGTATATACGGGATATATTAAATAATATACAATTGACTGAATAGAAAATAAATCACAATGTTCAAAGGTATGAAAATAATATTCTAAAGTTTTTGAAAAATAAGTATTTACGTAAAAAAGTAAAAATGTAGAACGTAAGTTGACTGTAAAATGAAAAGGATATAGTAGGTGAATGGTGAATTAATTGGATAACATGCTGATAACAATATTGAGATAACATCCATATTTCCGTTCGAAAAATAAACTTTCATACATATGAATAACTTCTAAATAGAACATCTTATATTTGTATATTAAATTTTCAATATATTTATTTATTTCTAGCATCAATCTTCACAAACATTTGCTTGCAGTAAATCTGGCTATGAGAATTGAATTCATTCAGCCTCAAAAAAAATAAAACCAATTCAGGTTGGTAGAATCAATGAAATTTATATTTGTATTACTGATATTAATAAGTAAATAATTACTTTTAAATTAAGTATTTTAGTAATTAAGTACTTTATAAATTTTAATTCTAATTTTTTCTATGACAAATTAATTGATATAAATATTTTGAAAATTTTTGTTTCCGCTTATATCAAAAAGTTTGCGTCATTTTAGAATGTTAAGTCAATAAAAGAAATTTTGGTTGTTTGATTAATGTCAAAATTTGAAATTGATAATAAATAATAGGAGTTTATTTTTAAAATTGTATTTCTCTTAAAAAAGTTTAAATTTTGCTCATCTATTAATTTATATTTTATCTATAGAGAATCATATTAATTATTATGTTTATCTAATATATATTTTTAAGGATACCTTATTAGAAAGTAGAATTGGTTTTTGCGGAAAACCTGCTGTGATTTTGTCTTTGTTAAAAATACATATCTACTTTCAATAAATAAATTTTTGATTGATATTTATGATTTCTAAATTATCAGTATATTAGAGAATTATAATTATAATGTTTTAAGAATTTACAAGTGTATCGAAAACGCATAATTTTAATTTTTTTGTGTTTGTTTTAATAATATACAAGTGTTTCTTAAATAGTGGAGACGATAAAATTTTAAAAGCAAATTAAACTATAATTAAAAGAATTTATTAACAATCTCAGTTTAAAATAATTTCAATAATCTATTTTAATCACATGATAAGTTTTGATTAAAAACATTTCTAAGATGACCGCTGAATCGTATAAGTAATTGAGTGTATTAGTACTTCTCCACGAAATGTGAGTGGGGACTTGAGTAATCAATCTATTAACAACTTTTCAACATAATTTTATCATTTTTAGTGTAAAAATTTGATTGAACCAAAATAAAAATATAAACCGATTACGTAATTTGTAAGTCTTTAACAATGGACATGGTAATTTGTTTTATTAATATTTGGATTTCAACATAGACTCATTGTTGGATCATGATTTATTTTTTCGAACTACACAGATGTAGAAAAGCGATTTAAAATATTTCCAAATTATGTCGAAAATCAAAAAATTCTGTCAAAAGGTTTCCAATAGTCCACCAATAAGCTTTTGTCAAGTCTGTCTAACAGTCATCACAATTTTATAACACTTATTTACTATTGTAATTGTATCTGCCATAAATATTAATGATAATTCATATTATTATTTAATATCCTACATTTTTTTAAAAATATTTTCAAACAAAAATGTAAATCCTGCTCTACATCAAATAATTCATCATCTGAAAGTTGTTATCGAATTCACTTGAATATGGTTGTGATAAATTGTGATCAGGATCGCGAGAAGTCACCTTTTATCAACTTGATGAGAGTGGTTTTGAATTGAGAATTGGATAGAGCATAGCAAAATGGATTGATTGGTGAATTCATGTAACAGAGCCAATAGCTGGCATGATAGAGAACACTATTTACACAGCTACCTGACGGTTGATCACAAAATCCCTTAACTAAGATCAATACATGATATGGTGTCCAACAAAATATAAAAGCCCCTAAAATAAAACTAATCGTCTTAAATGATTTCTTAGCTTTAGTGCGATTATGAATATCGATTTTCTTTGAAATATTGTGGACGTTTTTCAGAAATCTTAGAGCTTTTAAAGCAGACTTTGAAAGAGAATTGTCCCACGATTTATATTTAACGTCTTTATCCAAGTGGTATTTTGCGTGTGCTGTGGACTGAGGTAGATTGATAATTGGTAAATTATATCGATTTCGATAACGGCTCAAAGTATGATTGCCACAATAATATCTGCTTCCATCACTGGATTCGTCGTCAATGAAACGGATATCATCAAATGGTTTCGCATTTTTCCCATTATTATAATTTGGAGACATACGTTGGGATTCGGTGAATATGGTTTCACTTTGAGATTTTGGAAAGTTAGGATTGATCATCAAGCTATTCGTATCGTCAGATGGAGAAATTTTCGAACTAATCGAAAAGTTATTTCTTGACGCATCAGGATAAAGACCCTTTTCGTTGTAATAATTCTTATCTGGCTCCGTTGGATCAAAGGCATCATCATTCATAAATTTCTTGAAAGGTCCATTTATCTCTAAATTCGCCAAACTCAATCCAACGCCAATTTTCGACATCGTTTGTCCTGCTGTTGCCATCAAAGATGTTAATCTTTTGCGTTTTATGTCAGAATTCTTGTGAAGCCGACGAGCAACTCTATAGATACCAATATATAGTACGCACATTATAATTAAAGTAATCCAGAAATAGATAATCGTTAGAATGGTATTAAATATCGAATTAAGGGTAAATTCTGCAAAACATTGTTGTTCACTTTTTGGAGGTGGATGTATATTTTCGTTCCACGTAATTATGACAGTAAAAAATAAACCAGCTGGTATTATCCAAGCCAGAACAATCAGTAAATACACTTTCCTTTCTGTTCGCCACACTCGATATTTAGCGGGAATCTTGACAGAACAAAACCTGTCCACGGTGATGAGAAGAACTGTATATTGGGATGTTAAACAAACCGTATAATCAAAGGACAACCAAATATTACACAATAAACTTCCCAAGGGCCAATAACCTAATACCACATAGACAGCAAATAAATTCATGGAAAATATGCCGATTAAAATATCAGTAACGGCTAAAGATGCGATAAAATAATTGCTAGGAATTCGAATTTTCTTCTCCATTATAAAAGCTGTGATAATTAGACCATTTCCCAATATAGTTCCAATACTGGTAAATGTTGATCCAAAAAATATGATGACACTTAAATGATATTTAACACCAATGAAATGAGTTGAGTTTCTTTCATAGGATAAGTTCATATTTCTATTCATCTAAAATTATTTTATAAAAATTAAATTTTTATAGAATAATTTAGGAAAATAAAATTATTAAAAAATAATCTTCGCTTTTTAAACTGAAAATAAAAATAAATTGTTCGAAATTTTAAAATTTTTAAAAAATTCAAAAAAGAGGACATGAATTTACAATTATTAATGTATATTAAAGATAAAATAATAATTACTATCAGTTTATATAGTTATAACTTTTAATAAAATTATGACGAATAATAATTTACATTTTTTTTTATATTTTTCGTAATTTTAATTTTAAGAATTTTAATAAAAAAATATTTTTTTCAAATATATCATTTTATATTATTGATTCCAGGACAAATTATCGACGCACTGCTCGTCGGTACAATTTCATAAAACATGCTTTGAAAACGAATTGAAAAATCACAACACAAAAAATGATTTAACAAAATTAATATTCTAAAATAAATTCTGAATACAAATCTTTTTAATTTTTAATTAATTTTAAATTTTAATTCTCACAATGAAATATCGTGATTGATGTCGAACTATCGAATCAGTTCATATAATCCATTGTAGATGGCATTGAAATGTTAAATCGAAATGAAAATCACCATGGTGAAGCGGATGATTGGTTGCAAATTTTTAATATCGAATGATCATTGATATTTTTCATGACAAATCTATACAAACCTGGTAGCGCGTAAGAGAAAATTATTTCAAATGTCAAAAATTATTGACAATTTTTCCGTGCGCGAAATCTCCAGAAAGTAGAAATATATCATCAATATAAAATATTATTTCTTTCGAAAAAAAATGATATCTCTGAAATTTATCCATAATCTTATCTCAATAAAAACGGAAATTGATTTTATTTAAAATTGTTTTATTAAAAATTTTCAATTGATTTTCCTGATATCACGCAATATATTTTTTGAGTATCAAAATAATTTATAAATTTCGATTCAGCTTATGTATAGCTTAATGGAAATATAATTAATATTATTAGAAATTAAATTAATGGCGAATCATTCGATTTTCGTCATTAGAGCAAATAAGATTGTTCCTGATATAGGAAATAATTTTATCACTATTTTTGAAAAGGTCTGAATCACAAGAATAAAGTTTGCATATAAATTTCATCTCATGGACAGGTTACTGAATAGGAGTCTAAATATTCTCTTACCAACTCCACGACCATGATTATTTCTAAGTATAAATTGTCCACAAATGCTAGTGTTGAACTCCAGTTTCCTCACGACAACGCGTTTCTGTCACTTAGGTAGACATTAAAAATATTGATAGTTCTGAGAGTATTGCTCTCGAATCGATCAGAATTTCAACAGATTTATCATATTTGAAGCCAATTCTACTCATCAATACTTAATAGGAACAACAATCCATACTTCGCTTAATTTTGGATTCGATACCACAGTCATTATTATTTTCAGTTTAGTACTGTTTAGCTATTGTTATTGAGTTTCGATTTCCTTTTAGTATAAACGCTCCCACCAACAATAACATACTGAACTGATAAAAGATAAATGACTACGTAGATGTGGAAAAATATTTCATTCAAATTATTTTCAGTAATAAAATTTATTTAAAAAAGAGATACCGACTGTAAGTGATACTTTGATATGAAACTAAAATACACTGACAATATTATCAAATTGGGCTTGAATACATCTTCAATTTGAAGTCTATATAGATTATGATCATATAAGATATACAAAACCGATTTATCTATGGACTACCATGATTCCATTAACATATCCTAATAAGACGTCCAACTACATATGTATATACAATAAGAGTACATCTGATAATCATACATACGTCCTTATATATAAAGCTGCCATTACCATCAATTCATATCGTGAATGGATGAGCAGAATAGCCAGGGAAAAACAAGAACAGCATCAAGCAACATCATCCCAAACACGCAAATCAAATGAATCTAGAAAGCCGACTGCGCCGCTCATAAAACTGAAAAAACTGATTGCACCAGTTAAACCAAACCCAAAATGTGGAACACTGGAGTGTGGATTTGAACGTCTGATAGTCAACAAGAATTCCACGGGTACTGCTCGGCTGGGAATATCCCTTCATTCAACAATCAAAAATCTTCTCAACTGACTTCGCCGCCAGGAATATTTACTCATTCAGCTTTAACGATTTATTTGTGATCCGTAATTCGGACATTGGATTTTATTAATGACAGCTTTTTATAAATCGATTTTATTGTGACAATTTTATGATTTTTACTTTATGACAATTTTTTGATTTTTATTTGTAAAAACTCTGAACATAAATTTGTAAATAAATTATGTCAATAAATATATTTTATTATTTATAAATCAATTAATTATAATCGTAAATTGATAAAGAATCAAATAGAAATTAAATTAATAATTTTAAAGGTTGACAATTTTACAGTAAAATTTATAATGCCGACCAGATTAATAAAATTTTAAGAAATTCACTTTTAAAATAATAAATAATTAAGGGAAAAAGTAATACAAAATGTTCAAAATTCACAAGAGTGATGGAAAATCCTAGGTACAAAGTACCAAATCTCATCATCTATTTAAGCTGATGGATTTCCATCACAATTCACTCTTGAAAATTTTGGTTTGAAAAATCTTAGATTATAGTATAACAAGGAAAAGTATCACAGCAAGCGTAAATCAACAATACTATAATACTTTCTAATAGTTATAATAATAAATATTAATCTAAATTTTTTCGAATTCTGAACCGTCTCATTTTCGGAATGAATATCACAAAAATCTATAATAAATTCTGAGGCAAAACCATAAGTTCTCACGTTCCCGGTGAGATCACTTGGCCTATTTGTTTAATAAAATCTTTGGTTTGATTTAAAGGTTTGTTTTGAGTTAATTTTTGTCAATCGATTTGTGCTATCATAAATAAAAGAACAATCCAATTGTTTGTTGTTTGATTTGAGTAATATTTTTAAAATCATATTGGAGAACTCACGCTGTTGAGTTGAACCTAACAACAATAAGCAACAACATTCACAACCCAACACACACACATATGTGTGTGTCAATAGAATATTAATAATAATAAATATATTAACGGTAACTAAATATGATTTGACATTATTATTTTCGGTAATTTTATCACCTTAGTTTTTATAAGGATAAATAACCCCCATGAACAGCCAGAATTGCATGAATTAAAAATTACTTAAGTTCATTGTTAAATATTCCAGTTTTGATCTAATCTAATATTGTCGAGATGGTTTAAAATTTTTAAAACACAAATCACTCTTAAATACACAATGAATTAAAATTCTTTTCATAGAAAATCATTTCTAAACTTTGAATTTAGACTGGAGAAATTGGTGATAATTTGTCTATAATTAGTATAGAATATTCCTCCTATATTTACTTGTGATATGCTTGACAATACTAGTTATTCATCACCAACTTATTCGTCGAAACACTAGCATAATTACAAAATCACTGGAACGATTATTGTTACACTTTAATGGGAATTGGATGCCAACTAGTAATGATAATAATGAAAAGCTAAATAATTCTAGAATAGCTAATTACAATCAGATAGGATATCTAACAATAATTTATAAGAAAATTTCTGAACTATGGTATCAAGCAATAATCATAATGGTTTAAGCCATCTTCTCCCGAAACTCCAGATGATCTCACTTGTGAATATAATATGATAGAGCAGTATAAATAATTATTTCCAACTTATTTTCATTAATAATATTTAATTTAATAATATCTACCTAAATAGTGAAATAATTGGCTTAAGTTAAGAAAAAGGATCCTATGACCTATTTTCGTTGTAATGAATTTTAAAGAATTTTCGCGCACGAGATATTTTTATAATTTAATTTTATATATAACTGCTATGTTTGATTTATTCGTATAATTAAGTTAACATCTCATTTTTTAAGACGTCTAATAGTGACAAAACATAGTTTTAAAACCAAGTTCTCATTCTAATTACAACACTTTTATATGATTATTTGAGTTTTTAAATTTAAAATTTTATAATTATAAATCTAGTTAGTTAATTACAGACATGTTTAATAATATTATTGGTTATTTTTATAAAATAATTGTAAAAATTGAGAATATTTCTCAATTTGCTTCTAATGTTTAAAAGGAAACCTCTCTATTTTCAATGAATTGCAATTTGACCTACTTTCATTATTTTCTTAAATTATAAAATTTTAGGAGATTCTGAATCTCTGGTCCATTTCATATTTGATTTCAAACAACTTAAATTCTTTTTGATGATTAAATAAAAATTCAAAATTCTTATAAAGAATATAATTTAATAAATTATATAGAATTTTGCAATACACTCAACAAAATTAAAAATTTCATAATAGGAAAATGAGGAAAAGATGTTTTTGTAGAAAGATTTATTAGAACTTTGAAAAATATTATGTGTAAATGTTTCACAGCTGCTGGAAGTTCTCAACGGGATGATAATTTAATTGTTGTTGATAAGGATAATAATAAAATTCATTCAAATATCGGTGTTATTCCTATTAAGGCAAGTGAAAAGCCTGAAATAATTAAAGAAAAAAATTGAAGAATGGAATAATCTTACTAATAATTAAAATGTTAAATCAAAATTTAAATTTCTAGATTGAATGATAATTATCAATTATAATAAATAAATTTGCTAAAATTAATAAATTAATAAATGAGGCTATACCACAAAATATTCAAAAGAAATATATGTTATCAAAGAAGTTTGAAAACTAAACCAATAACTTTTAGATTAATAAATTTAAAAGAAAAAAAATATTGAGAAAAATTAGTTGGTAAAATCAAATCTTTAATATATCTATATCAAATTTTAAAACGTTATTAACATATATTGCTGAGTACCAGTTATATTTGGAAATAATGAATAATGGTCGGAGTTCAAATCCAAAGAAACATTATTTTCGCAAAAATAAAAAATTGATCGAAAATAAACCCAACTTTTGTGGTCCATGTTGTCTTCCTTTGGATTCCAATTGATTTGAATTGAAAGTTGAAAGATACAAACGAAATGAAAAGGAGTACAGACATATTGACGTATTGACCAATGGACTGTCCCGGGGCATTTTAATTAAATATTTAAGCTATCTTTCAATTTTATGTTCTTGTATCTTTTCAAATATTTATTCTATTTTAATTTTGAAAACACATTTGAGCTCCATATTCCATTTCCAATAATTATTTTATAAAATGTAAACAAAATCTCATTTTAAATTTTTTAAAAATGTAGAGCTCAAGGAAATCGAACCTCTACTCAAAACCTCTGATCTTGTAACATTTGCTATTGGAATTAAACGATTTATTGTGTTTGTCAGTTCAAGAGATATACTGATTTAAATCGAAATACTGATTTTTAAATATTCACCAGCATGTAAGTCAACAATATCCGTATTACTTTTATTACTGACTCGAATTTGTTGACCATGGACTCACAAGTATTTTGAGAAAAATTCAATAAAACTAACCAAATAAAATCACACAGCTTATAGCAAAGCTGTGATGTCAAACATATTATTTTTGTCAAATGAAGAAGAACAATTTGGCTCAATTAGAACCAAAAACTATCAAATCATTTTTGTGTTGCAGTGGTTTGCTGAATGTAAAAATCTATTATTATGAAATGTTTTCATATGGTTTCTTAAGCGTATATATTGAACAGCTTTATCGAGTGTCAATAGTTTGTCTTTGTCGATTAAATAATTTCTAAATTTATGATTAAAAAATGCGATTTTTAAAATAAAATTTAAAATTAAAATTACCAGAAATTAAAATAAAATATCAAATAAAAAATTAAATAAAATTAAATAATAAAATATCATAATCGATATTTACATGTCCGAAAACATGATTGTGTATGTCACTGCTATTATTTTAAACACACATTGTAAAAGAACGGAAAAGTCACAACACAAAATTATATTTTAATTATATTTCAATTATATTTATTCAAATAAAATAATATTTATTATTAATTTGATTTTAAAATAATAATTATTAAAGCTAAGTATTTGTTTCATTAAATCATTTCTAACCAATCACAACAATGAGAGTCAAATATCAATGATATCTTGTGATATTTTCTATTCAGCAATTCACTTTCTGTCATTATTTGATTTTATTGATTATTTGCAAGGTACCTCATGAGATAGCAAACGTTTGTGTTGTTTATAAATATATTATTTTCTAACTATTTTGTGATTGTGAAGTTATCGATTGATCTACTCCATTTATCGATTAGATTTTTTATTTTTATCAAGATCGATGAAAATATTTAAAACAAATGAAGGGATTTAATTTCAAACTCATTAAACGCTGCTAACGTGAATAATAAAAATATTAGTTTGATAAATTTTGAGATGGAGAAAGCCTTGAATGGTATTTGATTAAAATAAAAATTATAATTACAAGATTAACCAATGGAGTTTTATCGATCGAATATATTGACATCAAATCAAGGCAGTGTGTCAACCAAAGTTCAATTTTTCAGAATGAATAATCTGATATTTAGTAGTTATATAATAAAATAATAAATTTAGTTACTAAATAAAATCAATATAAAATCAATAATTAAAAGTAATTTTGTCATGCTAATCATTGAAAATGAGAAGATATTTTGAAAAGTTTATCTTTCCATCATCTATAGATCTAATATCGATCAATTTAGAATAAATTCCAATTTATCAATTGTTGATATATGCTGATCTCTGTTTGACAACAGACACCGAAAATGATTTCCAATCAACCCATTATGAGATTGATTAACAAAATCATTTGATTTATCGAGTTTTATTTTCAGGTTTTATAATCAGGATTCCACCAATTAAACGTTATCGAACGAATATAACTGATATCTGTAATTTATCGATTCAATTTTAGCGATATCAAATTTTTAACTTAATCAGTCACACAATAAAGCATTTTATCATTCACCATGTTCCATCTATCATAATATTTAACAATAACATTGCACTGGTCTCATTTGTGATGAAATTATGATAGAAACAAATTCATCAGAAACTCTTTATTGATTAAAATAATTAATTAGTTATTCCATATTTGATATACTTTATTGATCAATTCGAAATTATATCGGATAATACATATCGATTATGTAAGCATTCATTCGAGAATTTCATTTATGGCGTCATGAATCAGTATCAAGTATACTACTTGACTTGATAATTATCAAGTCATCTGATGAATTACTGAATCACAGCACAACTTAACCGATCGATATATTTTGACGAATGTTTAAATTTTTGGATTTGTTTTTGTTTATTTAAATCTAGTAGATGCAAAGATATTAACAAATCCGCCTATTTTTAAACTCGATTCTAGTAATGTTCAGCTCTGTTTTCATTCCGATAGATACTCAAGCCAAGCATGTAAGATTTTCTTGATCTTCCGGTTGAATTCCTGTAGGACGTCGTTTATGTTGAAACTCAGCTAAATAAAACAATTAATAGCTTGTTTTTTATTTATTCTTTCACAAAAAAGAAATTATTATACTGCAAAACTCTTATTTAAAACTCAACATGGCTCTTTGCTCAGAAAGAGATTTTAGGAAATTCGGTAAGTGAACAGTAGACACCACCAGATTGACCTTATGTGATTTTAAAATTATTTTTATTTTTAGCGCTCTGTGCAAGATGCAAATTTGTAATTGCGAGTAGACGTTAATAAAAATTCTGTGAATGTTTTTCACTTTGAACGAATTATACTGTATTTGACCGGGCTAGCAATGACTAATTTTGATTTCTCCAAAAGATAAAATACATTATCGTATAATCAAACGTCGAGGAAAATCTAAAATAATTGATTATTTACGAAGCGTTTTGAGTGTGGTTAAAGCGTAGCACAAATTTATTACTAATGATACAATTATTATTTGAGAGCTTATCTAGTGATATTTGGGATCTTGTCTTACGATAAAATTTGAAAATTTTGTATTCTCATTTTTAAAAATCACCGTAATTCATTTTTAGTAATTTTTTTATTTTTTATTAGATTCCGATGTTATAGTTGACAGTTTATGAGACACTTGATCTTGGCCGAGTCTTTAATACGTAGAATGTCCACGATTGATATTTCTAGGGCATTGACGATATGTAGGTTTTAAGGTTCACAATAACGTTAAATAATATAATGATTTCATTTCTACCGAGAGGTTCGATGATGAATTTTTCACTCTTCGTATGGTAGAGGATTAGTTCATGTCATTAGGCGGTTATGAGAGGTTTGACTCTGACTGGAGATTTAAGATGAGATAGGCAGGTTACAAACAGCGTTGTGATATTGGATGGTTGGATAGACTTTCTGTTATAATATATTATTAAACATAAATGACTAAAAATAATAAACACAATATACACAACATTTCATTAAATAAAATATGAAAAAATATGTGCTAATTGGTGTACTTTATAACTCTTTATTTATTTCTTGCCACCAAGAAACAGTAATTATTTTTTAAAATTTATTGAGATCAAAACTTGATACAAGAATGGTCGTGCAATTTAGCTTAATCGATAAAGTCAACGAAAATCATAAATAAATAATAATAATTATATAATAATTAATAAATACATAATTATTATTATATAATTATAAATAAATCATTATTTACCTGATTTCATTCATTTGTATTTAGTACACAAAATAGTTTAAAATTAAAACTTTAAAAATCAAAATAAAAAAATCGAAAAAATAATAAAAATTTACGCATTAAAAAATCATATCAGATAATCCAAAATTCAAAAGTCAGAATTATCCATTGATAATATAACGAATTGACAACTAGTTCTCTTCTTTTATCATCGGACATTCCAGGATCGAGAGTAAAAGACTCTTTCAATTTCTTGCTATTTAGACCTTACAGAATAAATAGTTTTAAAATTTCTTCAATAGTATTTTTCTTGTCAAATATCTCCGAAACTTTCTTCTTTACCCGAAGTTCAAAACTGCTATATTTTTTATAATAATACTTTGAACATGTTCTTGAAAGTTTTATTTGATTTATAGCAATCGATACAAATACAAAAGAAGGAATCAGTAAAATAGAGTTTAAGGTCATTATTTTTATCAAATACAAATTTCAGTACACTTCAAACGTTAAGAAGAAGTCCCGATATGTTCTAGGAATCATCACATTAATTAACATTTCAAACCAACAAGTTTAATATAATATTATTTAAATATAAAATCACTCCTAGGATTCTAAGACATGAAAATCAATATCGAAGCTAATATAATAACTGAAATATAAGATGAATATCACTAGCATAAATGCCTAAATAAATGTTCAGTTAACGTTCGGAATAAACAACAAAATGCTGAAGAAAATATATTCTATGGCTGGGTCGAATGATATGCTTGCCAAACCTGTGTTGCACATCTCCAATTTCGTGGTAAAGAACTTCTAAAGTAGTTAACTAGCACGCATTTATTTACAATTTCATGGTGATATAACGATTTGAAATTGATATTTTGAAGACATCTTCAAATTATTATTAATAATTTATCAATCAAATAAAAATATATCCAACACTACACAATGTTGTTTGTTTTTCACAATCTTATTTTCATAGCAACCCTTATATTTTATAAAAATCCAATTTTAAAAATTTTTCAAAAATCAATTAATTACAAATCCTCACAATTTTTAAATCTATAATTGAACAACAAATGTTATTGGATCATGAATCTATTTATAATGATATAATTCATTTCTCCAACCAAATTTACCCTCATACAATATTATTGGATCAATAATTGTTCTGTTGGGGTTTTGAGAAAAGTTACTTATAACAATGGCAATATTGTGACAATATTAATGTATAAAGTATAATGTTTGACATCAATGTATATTGTAGTAATTTTTATAATTTGGTTGTAATTAATTTTGTAACGATTTTTAGCTGTCTGAAATTGCAGTGTTTATCGACGCCTGGTGTTGATAAATTTTTTTGTAATATTGCTAAAAATCGGAACGTGGTTGCTACTGCATGAAGCAACTATTTCTTTTCATTTTTATTTTATTCGCACTGTCGCGATATTGTTAAGTTTATTTTAATCGCATTGTAGCGATATTGTTAAGTTTATTTTAATCGCATTGTAGCGATATATTTTTATGCGACGATGATTTTAAATGCCTACTGTTCTGAAAGAAAAATATATATTATTATTACGTAATAATTTATTTTGATTTATATATTTAAAATGAAATAGAATTTATATATATGGTTGATTTAATGGCAGTAGATATAAAAGCGGGTAAATTAAAAGGGAATTTATAAATTAAATATGAGGGGATTTTACCAGAAATTGTAACCAAATATTTTATACGGGAGGATTAAAAGCGCCGACTTTCAAATCGTATAAATAGGAGTTGCAAACATCACAACTCACCCGTTTTACCGAAACCACTAAGCCCTAGGATTACGTGAAGTCGTTTAACTGAAGATATCGAGAAAAATACGTGGAGATACATATTGCTATAAGAAGTCTTGCTTTATGTGCCCTTCGATTTCTTTTGCCATTGCATTAATCAAGTTTAAAGTGAGTTAGATTGTTCTGTAAAATCATAATCTGTATTATGTACCGTATTCACGTTATTGTCATATTATCGAGCTGTGTCTCAAACATCTTAAAGGTAAATGTTCGGCTTCTAGAGTTGAAATTTGCAGCCGTTTCCTTCCCCAGAAGTTGTAGGTATCATCGTCTATGTCATTTTATTAGCTGTATAGTGTAGGATTAAAAGAAACTTTTTATAATTGTATAATTGTATCGTTGTTGTATCATTTAATAATCAATAAACGTTATTGTAAACGTGAATTATTGTGTTGTTGATTACCTAGGAAATCGAATAAGACAATTAAGATCTGAGACTGATTGTGAATAGATTGCGTAAATTGCATTTGAGACTGATAAATTTAATAATTGGATCATTGCTGCCTATCATACTATCTTCATATAGTATTGATAGCGAACTGAAGAAAGAAGACTATAAGAAAAGGTTTAATTTGTGTACCTTAAGGGGTTAGTTAGAGCTCACAGAGACTGATCAAGTCGGCATTGATCCACAATAGAATAATAATTACTGATACTGATAATAAAAATAAACCAAGCAACCCTAAACACGAACACTTGTATTTCTTATTATTGTCGCTATTTTGTCGTTGAGAATAATATGGAAAATGGAAAAATTCGGTGCCATGACACAAGGCAAATTTCAACATTAAAAATTAAATCGAAGTCCAAATTGCTAACCAAAATTTATATACTGCCATTCCTATTAGATTAGATTTGAGTGACACTTAAATTCGTCGAGATAATTTGATCATCAATAATCTAGGAATACAATCTTGTGAAAGAAATTACAAATAGCTCCATCATAAGTGCTACTGGTACTAAAAAGTAACTTGTTAATGTATTCGATTATAGTCGGAGTTGTATTTCTCTATAATTCAAGTTGCACAGTGTGTGGATTTACTTGTACAGTATGTTCATAATCATAAATATCAATAATTTCTGAGACAAGTACCAATTATTTAGAACCAAAAATGTCATTGGATACAAAAATGGAAAACATTTCAAGTGGTGAATTCTGGAATATGAACAGCTCAATCATTTTGTAGTTATTTTGAAAAAATACATTCGGATTTCCTCAATATATTGATTTTTTTTATTCCAAATGAAGTGGGAAAGGACTATTATGTATTTATAAATTTTGTTCAAACAAAGTGTAGAAAGTTAACCACATGGATATTGTTGCACCTACTGACCCTGCTTAAAGCCATTCATATTCTGGAGAATGTAATGGATTCAATTCTGATTGATTTTGGTAAAAATATTTTAGTGATAAAATTAAGTTCAAAATACAGTTGTTCTGAATTTTTACAAATAAAGTATTTCAGCGATTTTCATGTTCAGACAAAAAAATCAAATATTTCGGATAAATCTGTTTCAAGAATAGCGAATTTGTATGATTATGATTTTGATTAGTTGCTTTCATTCAGATGTTCGATGGCAATGTTAATGGTACGGTTAATTGTGACATTATTGTGAATGGTTGTTTCAGTTTGTATGTAAAGGTGGTTTATTGAGTGTTTATACCATTTATAATTCAATGAAATTTGGTTGTTACATTTGAGATGCATCATTTCAGGGTATTGTATAATATATCAAAAATGCAAACCAACTTTAATGGAATTTTCTCTTTATGGTTCCTACGGCGGATAATATTGATTATTTTTCTTCATCTTTATCTTAATATGTTTATTTCGATTATGAAAATGTATGAAACTACTGTGAGGCTTATTTAGAAATACGAAGAACGGTAGAGGAACACAATGAGAAACTCAAAAAGGTATTCAGGTAGATTAAATCATCAGGTTTGAAAATCAATCGCGAAAAATGTGCTTTTGGCACTAGAAAATTGATTTTCCTGGGTCATACGATTAGCGCAGAAGGTATAGAAATTAATAACGACAAAATAAAGAAGATTAAGATGGCAATTAAACCCGGTTGCATCACTCATTTCAGGTCGTTCCTAGGATTATGTAATTATTACAGACGATTTTTCAAAGACTACGTACTAATTACGTCTCCGTTATATGGGATTATGACTGGAAGTGACAAGAAAGAAATTTGTGACTCGCACCGATCATAAAGCCCTGACATACATGAAGAAAACTAACAAACCGATTAGCCTCTGTTTCAAACATGATTTGCAAACTTATCCGGATTCAATTTTGAACTATAATATTGGAAAGGGTCAGATCGTGGAAATGCGGATGAACTCTCAAGGGTAGACGAAGCATTTTGTTCACAATGCTTAACTCGGCACCAAGATGCTAAAGAAGGTGAACCAAAATTTCGGTTTATTAATGTTGTCGAGTATTCAATTGCAAATAATGACGAACTAAGAAAGGTTCAACAAGAAGATACTGTCGTCGGTTTGGGAAAACAGAAACAGTAGTGAATTCAACAATCAAGAAAAGAAAATATTTTAACAGTTTAGAGAAATATGAATTGATTGAAGATATGGTGGTGTATAATAAGAAAAGAAAGAAGCGAATTGTTGTGCCAGAGGTTCATTCGCAGGAACTAACTAGATACCTTCATGAAGAGTTGTGCCATATTGGTAATAAGAAATTGGTTGATTGTATTCAAAAAATTTACTTCTGGCTAAACATGTCACAAAGCATAGAACATGAAGTTCGGAATTGTCATTTTTCTGCTATTTGGAAGGTATACACTGGAATTACGATTCCCAGGGAAGGATTTTGATCCTCTGGAACAGATCATTGTTGATGTTGCACTCTGTGGGGAATTTATGACTAAAACCAAATATCTGTTGGTTATTGTCGATAGATTCAGTGAGTTAGTAAGCTTAGTGCCAATTATTCGACAAGACGAGATCAGTATTTCCAAGTCTATCATCGATAAATGGATCTATAGGTATGGTGCTCCAAAATCAATGCTCACTGATTGCAGTAAAGTCTTTGAAAGAAGGGCAATGAAGAAATTATCAATAAGTTTTCGAATAAAGCAAGAGGTTATCTCCCCATACCAAAATTATGCAAATGGCTTAGCTGAAAGGATGACTAGGACGGTCCGAGATGTAAAAACAGGCTTGGGATAAATTGATACCTAGGATGTAATTTATCATTAATGCAACATATCAGATCTTAATCCAACACTCTCCTTTTGATATATTGTTTGGAGGAAGAATTAATATGCGTGGATTACGACTGAATGAATAAAACCACCACGACGAGATCATCAAAGAAACAGAAAACAAGATAAAATCAGTTGCCACAAACTTAAGGAAATTTGATGCTAAAAAAGAGATTCTAGAATGTTCACAATTGGAGAAGAAGTTTTAGTAAAGAAAGAACAACATAAGATAAAGAAGAACGGAGATCGTTATGAAGGTTCCCGTAGAATTTCGAAAATTTTAAGCCCACATCAAGTGTTTCTTGATTTCCAGGGACAGCCAATAACCTCGTAGAATTGAGGAGTTATAAAGGATCACAAAAACAACGAGAGAAGAAAGTTAGATAAAAAAAAGAGTTTCGTTTTAATATTGAGATTTAATATTGTGAGATTTAAATGTTTATGGAAGCAACTGATGTCTTCTACTGCAATAATAAGTAAAAGATAATAGAAAGATAATTTATTAATAAAAAAGGAAACAAGAGAATTATAAAAGTCGTTAATTAGTTAAAAACGGAGAAAATTAGAAGGAATTCTATGAGTTAGATGAAAAAAGAAATTACCAAAGTAAGTAATCGACTAATACCTTGGTGTCAACCATTGAAGCCTCAATTACCACATGAAAATTTGGCAAGCCAGATGTAAATAGAGAAAGTGAATTAATTAGGTTTAGTAAGATAACAACACTCTGTTGTAGCTTCACCTTCGATTACAAGAATTAATTCGATATTTACATTCGATCAAGGGTATTGATTTATTGAAAAACAAGTTTAATTTTTACAGCGGGATATAAATTGTTAAGATTTAAATTTTATTTCCCTAGTAATGACATTCTTTGCATAAAAAGGATTCTTCGATTCCCCATGAATCTTTAATGTCAGTCTCGTGACACGCTATATAAGAAAAAAAACCTCTGTGTTGTTTTACTGTTCCGATCCCTTCAAATTTAATTTTTGAAAATATTAAAGACTATATTCAGGGTGATTGCTAAGGAAAGATCATTTTAATGACCACTTGCTTAACACAAATTAATCTGAGAATTATTTTTCGCAGTTATCTTTTATCTGCAGAACTGCAACAGTTGTGATGATAACACTTTAGTAGCATATACATTATATTGTGGAGGGAGAACTCCATCCGATATTACACAACATCAGCTAAGTCTTAAAGCAGCAATCTAATTTTATCTTCTTTCAATTATTACGGTGGCAGGCCTGATAACAATAAATCCACCATGCTTAAGTGCTGACAAATATCATCCCTCAAGTGTCAGATTAAAACCTGAATCCCCAAATACTGGCATACATAATCCAAGTTGGAGAATAGAGATGGACAGTTGACAGTGTTATGATGATCTTTTATTGTGATAATTTATTTATGACTTTGATCTTTTATTTTATTATTGTGAATATTTTTGATCTATAAACTCAGAAATTAGCATTATTACTTGTTATCTATTATTATTATTATTTGTGTTTATTCGATTTGATAAATTGTATTACCAATATAATAAAATCTATAATAATAAATAAAATCGATCTGACATAATAAAATATGAATGTAGAAAATGTAAGAATGTGATTAATTAGGTAGAATTATTCATTATTTGGGAGAAAAACAAAAATTAATTCTGTTAATAACGAGAGCCAATTTATGATGATTAAAGAGTATAAAAAGAAAATGATGTTATAAACCAATAAGGGACAAGAAAATAATAAAAGTGAATTTGAAATATTACAAATGGTACCGAAATAAATAAATTATATCGAATTTAAGGAATAAAATGTAAAAACGAATAAAATAATTTTAAAAATAAAACCAAAATAATAAAAATAATAAATTTATTTTCAAGAGATAAGAGAAGGTGATAGAACAATAATAACATAATAAAATAAATAATAAAATGCTTATTGATAATTTTAAAAGAGAAAAGTGATAAATAGATAAAGGAAGCCAGACTAAAAAGAATTTTATTTAGACGAAATGATATGGGAATGAAATAAAAATGATTGATTTTATTAGCAATTAAAAACGGAAGCCATGTCATGAAGAATGCAATAAGATAAATGTACTGCATTTGACGAAAAATAATCTCAATAAAACATATTAGAGCTACAGAACCCTCATACCAAAATACTCTATAAATAGAACGCAAATCAATTTAGACCACCACAAAAACTAATTTCGAATAGAGCAGCTAAACTATCTTATATTTTCTTTGTTTGGAATTTCTTGAAATTATTCTAGCACACGAGAAGCCATATTTGTTTGAGAATCACGAAAGAAGTGAGAAGTTGAAGTTAAGAATTGTTGGATATCAGATCCACCTCAGATAGAAGCAATTAGTAATTATATTTCTTATAGATAACATACAAAAATAAATCAAAATGTAAATTTTAGAATAATAAAATATAAAAATAGAATGACAAAATTATAGTAACTAAAAATAGTAACATGCAATGAAAAGTAAAATAATTAGTAAAATTACAGGGTTAACTCTTATATGAAATTAATCGAGTATGTTCCATATTACACGGCAACACTTAAATGATTTACTGAGAAAGTCCTGACTCGTAAAAATTCAATTATTGGAAATTGTAAATAAAAATTAATATCAATCGAAGGAAAATTTTCGTCATCAATATTATTTTGACTAATATTGATTGACATCAAATAATTTACTATCGTTCAAACGATATTTTTAATAATAAAATTTTAGTTAAGTCATCCTTAAGTTAAGTCTCATCGTAAAATCAATAATAATTAAGAGGCACTTATGGCCCAACCTTCAGCAAGCTAATCAAGAACTAGGGCTCTTACGGCAAAGAACGTAAGGATCAAAATCATGTCTATAGGAAATAATGGAATCATATTATATTATTGTTCCAGTTAATTAACGAATTATTATTCCGTCATTATAGTTTATATATAAAAATTGCAATTCCCTGTGTTAATTCACATTTGTCTTCATTATGATTATATTTTGTGAAGCAGCATTCGTTATTTGATTTGCAGTCAGATCTTGCATATTTTATTTATAATTATAATCAATTTTCATGTTTTTTGTTTTAATTGTGTTATATCGATTTTAAATTTCCTTAATCAATAATATCTACCATTTTAAAGAGTAATTTGTTTGATAATCATTTTTCGATTCATCTCTCACAGCTAAATGGTTTTATTCGTGCTGGTTCAATGGAATCAATATTAAAGGCAAAACAATATTTACCACTCCAAGAATTATTGATATAATTATCGTTTAACAAGCCGAATTGAAATAGCTGTAATGAATAATTCCGTTACAACGTGCTTATCTTAATCATCAATTCAATATATTGATAGATGTGAGCACATTTACAATTGGCGTTAAAAATATCAAGAAAATTAAATAATAATAATAATAATAATGTAAAATTTGATTCAATTTCAACATAATATTTATAATAATATTTTATAAATAATGCCCTGAATTACAGATTGAAATAAAGCTCCCATAAATTGTTTAAATAAAATGAATTAAAAATATGATTTTTGAATTCTGAGATAAACGATTTCTGATATTGACAACCAAGAAATTGACGATATTAACAATTCACATAGATGATAATTTGTTCTTTCTGCTGGAATACTGAAGAATCTTCGAAATTCAATAAAATCAGATGATCGATTGTGTCTTATCGACAATTCGAAAATCAATAAAACCCACACAACGAAATAAACTCATTGAAATTGTCACGTGATAAATTGGTTATGGGTTGAAGGATTTTTGTTTTTAGGCACTCAATGTGATTAAAAAGTCTTGGATAAATCTTTTCCAATTCTATTTCTGTCTTTTTATTTATTATCCAATGATAAATGTTGATATAAATTTCAATATTCCAAGAGGACTGTCGAGAAAATGATGCGAGAATTGATATGTTTTCATACCATGAAAATATTTCTACTGCTAGTTAATACGTGAGGAAAAATTCGGATTTATTATTGATAAATGGAAGAATTAACGTGGCATTGTTTAGCTATTCTATCGGACAGTCTCAGATGGTATTTTAAAATGAATCACTTCTCAAGAAATAATAACTCAGACAAGATACAAAAGACAATTATCCAAGAATAAAAATGGTAGTCAGCAAAGATTTCGTGTATTTATTATCGCTTTTAAACTACTTATACATTAGTTTTGACTAATTGACGAGATAATAAAGAATATTCTGATAGGCTGATCGAGAAAATTGAGTGGAAATGAAATGAAGTTACTCGACATTAATTGAGGTCTTGAGATGAGATGTATTTATGATAAAATATATAATATTTGTAAAGGACAGAGATAAAAGAACATCTGTAAAGGACAGAGATAAAAGAACATTTGTAAAGGACAGAGATAAAAGAACATTTGTAAAGGACAGGGATAAAGGAACAAATGAAATGAGATACATGAATAAATATATATATTTCTGATTATCATTTACACACACTCAAACATCTATCACAATATTGGAGAAATATTTTTCAAAATGTCGTCATCATCATTATGTGAGGCAGGCTCATTTTTTGATCGGTTCCAGATATTCACTACTCAATAAGTCGTCAAACTCTCCTGAATAACGAATTGAATGTCTTTTATATAAAATACGATTTATCAGTTAAATCAATAAATATTAAGATTCGAGAACTGGAAGGCATTGAAATAAAAGAAAGGATAATCAAATATAAAGATTATGTAACAGCATAAACATGTGTCGATGCCATTGAACATTAGAAATATAATGATGGACCAGCATTAAATGCTCTAATAAATTACAAAATAAATTGCAATGTTTTATTGATTTAAACAAAATATATGATAATACTGTAAGCATATAAATATTGACAAGAATCAATAATAAATTTAATATTGAAAATTGATTTTAAATATTTCAGAAAATAAAACATGGGTATCGATTATGGTAAATTAATCTGATTGGTTACAAATTATCCAATAATACACAAAACAAAATAAAAATATGTAGCTTATGGATTAATTGTTATTATTATTATTATTATTATTATTATTATTATTATTATTATTATTATTATTA
>JBBMOY011765839.1:0-13307 GCA_037951405.1 Platydemus manokwari | reverse complement strand
ATACAATAAATTCACGGAATGTGGGATCAAGGCTGGTCAGATATCGAAAAGAGCAAACTATGGATTGTATGCAATATTCAAGTAGGGATGGTGTGAGTCCCAAGCCACCGAGTTTGTGTGGTGAATTAAAGAAGGGAATGTTTGATGATTTAGAGCAATTCATCTTAAGTATGTCTATGGCAATGTAACGAATTTGTTTGTCGAAGGCTTGGGATTTTGAATTGTCTCCGTCTTGTATTAGGGTACAGGAGTCAAGTTGCGTTGTTTCGACCGGTTCAATTCTGAAATGGAATGGAAGTCTGGAGTGCAGAAAGGTATTATAGGCTTGGAATTGTTTACAAAGTCAGAGAGGATGCCACAAAGTATATTTGAAGCAGAGGCACTTTTGGGTAGGCCAAAAGGAACTCTTAAGTATTCGTAAAAGTTTTGGTCGTCAATGATCGGGATTGGGTCATTATCCTATTTTTTGCGTTGTTTGTGAAGACCGCATTTTTGAGCATTCAGTTTGAGGAAAATGGAGGATGCTAGGTGGTAAATGTGGTTGAGTCTATGTTTGAGATTTTCACCGGAGTTGGCAATAATAAGTATGTCGTCAGCGTTAGCAAGAGTTGAGAATAGATTGGAATGAACAGTGACTGGTCTTCTATTGTACCCAAACTGGTGAGCAAGAAATCTATATAAAGGCAAAAAAGGGTCATGGAGAGTGTGCAGTCTTGTTTGCTCCGCAGTGAATTGGGATAGAAGGGGTAATTAGGTGGTGAAATGTGTAAACTGTGGTCGATTCCCTATAAAGTGATTTAACCATTTGTATGTAATGGGAATTACAACCCATTTTGCTGAGAGTTAGCCAAATAAGTTCGTGAGGCAGACTGGGGAAATCTTCACTAAAGTCGATCCAGCATATGTGGATATCTGAGCTGTTGTACAATGAGAATTCCGAAAATGAAAATTGGTACGCGTTGTGCTCAGCGCAACCATCAGAGGCCAGGATTGCTTTTTGGTTATCGGAGAGAGGCTTACCACCAATAATCCATTTCAAAAGCGTATTGTTTAAAATGGTGGCAAAAAGTCTATATGCTGTGTTTATGAGGGCTGTGGGACGCAAGAATGAGACAATGTGGGACGTCGCGTTTTTGCCCTCTTTCATGAGTAAAGATGTTTTGCATGAGGTCCATTGATAGGGAATCTTCATTGATGATAAAATCTTATTGAATAAGGTGAGTAAGTAGATGTGTTGGGGGTCTATCATGATCCAGTCCTTATAGATGATATCCTCGCTGTCGGGAGCGGAGTTGGAGAGACCTTTGAAGGTAAGGCGTAGTTCTTCTATTGTAATAGGTTCGAGATTAGAATTATCGTCAAGTCGCGAGAGAGTTGGGTTGACATCTTAAGAGATTGGCGGTGGTGGTGGAATTTTTAAATGGGATATAATATTTTCAATGGAAGGGGGTGATAGTGGGGCACAAGATGGAAGAATCTGTCGGAGAGTTTTCTCGGGTTGGATAGAGTAGTTTTTGCAGAGTTTAAACTCAGATGACTCTAGGCTAGTGAGGTAAAAAGGAATGGTTTGATAGGCGATGGATCTTATGTAGTGAGTGCAGTGCGGACCATTGTGAGTATGTCAGTGATGTTTGGATTATCTAATTCAAAGAGTTTCAGGGCATCCTGGAGTATGGGTGTATCATTTGAGAAGACGCTGTATTAACATTTTTGGATATCCTTAATATATTGGAATATTGGGTATTGCCTTATTTATTTCGTCTCGTAGACCTGGTTGGGATGGAGAATGGAATATTGTTGATTGTTAGGCATAATCCAATATATGTTGCATAACGAACAGACCACAAAATGTGTTGTTCAGTTGCTTTGGGAGGTTTCTGATAAGTTGCTGGGTTATGGTGATAATCGATCTTATAGCGTTCATCTAATGTGTTCTAGAAGGTTTTTTGAACTCACTGAGGAAGAAGGTGGCGGGATCGATGAAATTTGATGAAGATTTGGGGGTATCAATTATATATAAATTCCAATGTTTGTGATTCCTGAATATTTTCCTGAATTTTGTTTGGGAACGCTTTTGGTGTTGGTGAAATGATAGCAGTAGGTTTTGTCGCAGCGGTGCATGTTGCGGATTTGTCGTCCGGCATTAACAGGTGGGTGGTAATATTTGGTGCGCCTCCGTATAATTTGGATGGAATGGTGTCAACATTAGTTAGGGTTTGCGTGATTAATTCGACATCGGCATCATCTGATGAGGGTTTGGAGAGGTGAACGTCATCGGGATAAACACTGATTGGTTCAAGAAGAATAGATTCAATCATGGTTTCGCGATGACAGTTATGCGCCTACCGACCCCTATACTGGATGCTCTGGGTTGCGGAAGCCCGATAGGTTGACGTTGGTATGTTGAGCTGAATTCTTGTTTGATATATAATTTTGAACACGCCTTCCTCATAAATTATTTCCCGTTATCAGATAAAATGTTCTTTGGCTTTCCAAAACGATAAATCCACGAGTTCAAAATGACCTGGAAGATTGTCTTTTCGTCTTGCTTAGATATAGCCCTTAGGCTCACCGGCTTACTGAACCTGTCGATAATGACTACTAGGTACTTCTTGTTAGTATGTATCGAGTTCATTTTGGCAATAATCACCACGATTTGCTCTTGAAACTCAGAGCCTAACCGAGGTATCAGAAACTCCTTAGTTCTGGATTGATTCTCTTTGCACATATAATGCATTCTTTCAGTATTTCTTTGATGGTGTTGAACATGTCTGGCCAATAAAAACTGTCAAATATGCGAAGGTTTTCTTTGATCCTAAGTGGTAGAGCTCCTCGTGAATTGTCTTGACAAATTGAACGTGGCAAAATCTTCGCGTATTATACCAGCCAAACCTTTCTCTCTCTCCAGCATCAGCATATAGTCGACTACCTTCAGCTTATCTTTAATTCTCAAAAGTGAATGTTTATTCCAGAATTCCGTGCTAGTTAGAGTTATTTCACCATTTAGAAATCTGAATGTCTCCACTATTTTTGCATCTTTATACAGTGCTTCCTGTATTTTCTGCATTATCTCCGAATTTATTTGTATTTGGGCTAAATATTTGGTTTTCGGCTTTTCCGTCTTTGCTCCATCGTGTCTCGTCTAGCACTGGGAACATAGTGTCTCGTTGATCCTAGACAATCCATCTGTGTTGTTATGATTTTCTCCTTTCTATATCTTAAATCGAAATCGTATTCTGACAGCCCTGCCATACATGTTTGAAATTGAGGGCTTCTTGTTTTTCATGTCGAGTTCAAGAATACCTTGACTTTGTGATCGGTGAATTTCTTCCCAAACAAGTATTGTCTAAAGTAAACAACATATTAGTGGATAGCCAGCAGCACCTTCCTGGTAACACAGTACCCTTTCTCGTGACTAGTCAGTAATCGAGACACATATGGTATAACTACTTCTGCTACTTCTTCATTGACTTGGGTTAGAAAAGCCCTGATTGCATTAAATATCCTGTTTTCTCTTGGATAATCCAAAATGGGTGCTTCACAGAGTGCCGAACACTTTACCCCGCACCCTAGCGTCGTTCTTAAACATCTCTTCACGTCTGGTTCCATTTTGAATTCTCTTGTTATCTATTTATTCAATGTATGTGACGAAGTTGTTGTGGTTTTTTTATCATTTACCTTGTGCATCACTGGGTCTTCAATTGGATCATATTGCTTCTCGATCTCGTCTTGAATACATAAAATTCTACCTTCCGCTTTCTGTCTGGTACCTCGTATTAAATGAATGATCTGAAATGATGTTTTTCTTGTCCGCATATTAAAAATTTTTGCCTTAGAGGGCTTCTGTACAGACCACTTTCTCCACGGCAGTAGCAATTGTCTCAATGCAAGCGTTCTTCTTTTGGGTCTGACATGCCTCGACACTTATTGTAAAGTTTTTTGGCGACGCATTTCATCTTTTTCTAATTGAGGTGATTTTCTGTTTTTAAGCTATTGGCTCGGGGTTCGGTGTCTTGATAATATGGAGTGGTTTAAAATTACTTGACTCGTTGCTTTCCTTTTTGAACTGGTTATTTCATCGGTTGCTTCTTCCAGTTTTTAGCGCTTGATCATAGCTGTCTCTACGAATTGTATTGACTGCCTGGGAATCTCGTTGTAAACTTTATTCTCGATTCTCGAACATCTTTTGCAACACTCCTAACTTCTATTATATTCATGTCTGGATTCAGGGCAAGAGCGTCTTTAAACTCATTCGATCGTGATCTTGCTGATGATATCTTTCACTATGGAATCTTGTTTCAATACCGAACTCATTACCGCCAAATATATTAAAAATTTTATTTAATTAATTTACTAAATTTTTCGATGTCTATATTGTATATAATGTGATATGATTACATTAAAACATTATTAGTATCACAAATATTTTGATTGTAAATATATCTTCAAACCACGATTTAGCTGACTCTTCTGTGGTATCTTCCGATTTGAAGTTTTCCCAAAGAATACGTGTCTCGTCTAGAAGCAGTAAATCGAATGCGCTAATCAGGCTGAGACTATTAATTAATAGCCACTTCTTTGTATCTTGCATCCACTTTGCGGCCTCGTTTGAATTTCTACCTTCAAATTGTTGAATATTGAAATTACAAGTATAATTAACAAATATAAATAAACAAACAATGTGAAACATGAAAATTACTTGGGTCACAACAGAAAATGAATTGAAATTTCAATACATTTGAAATTGCGCCGAATATATTTATAATTTTATTTAATTAATTTACTAAATTTTTCGATATCTATATTGCATATAAAATGATATGATTACATTAAAACATTATTGGTATCACAAATATTTTGATGAGTCCCTTCACATTTACAGTATTAAGATAATATTACATCACCAGCGAAACCAGTTCCGTTATTAGTAACTACAGCTGCTATTGTTAGAATTTAATTTGAAAAAAGTCTATAAAATGTCATCCATTGAATTAATATTTATATGAATTATACAGGTTAAAGATCAAATCCAGAAAAATCTAGAATTTGATTAGATAAAAATAAGAGAAATATTAGTAGTTATTATTCCAACGGCTATAAATTTGATTTACCATTCTTCATTTATGAAACTTAATAACACTAATTATATGTTTTATAATTACTTTATTTTAAGGCCCATTAAAGCATTGGATATTCTGATTACTGTGTTAACTTATGTGTTGACTTAATAATTCATTTTAGCCCCTATCTGGTATCAATTAATAATGAACATTTTGTATGTTTAATTTATTTGTATATTTTTCAACTCAGAGCAATTATAGTTTTATTAATAAATATGAAATTAAATTCAATAACAAAATTCAATTATTTAAGCTTGTTTTGTTGAGGCATTTCAATATCCACCGTGAAATTGAATACAACAAAATCATATTTTAATCCAATTTTAAAAATAATTTCTTCAGATAATTTTATTTTAAAAAATTTTTTCATTTTAAAATCCGGAACAATTTGAAATTGTTACAAATTATTTTATAATTATTCAAGCATTTTTCATAGTATATAATAGCTATTGGGCAAACATAACCATAAAGACTTAAATCGAAATATCGATAAACTGAAACTAAAACATTTAATTATACTGACAAATATTAAATACAACTTGTACTATTATTTTTTTTTAATATTATTATTATCAACTCATTAAATATTAATATTATTTTTATAAGGACAAATATCGTTTGAATCCAAGCGAATTATCATTTTTTAATGATGATATAAAAAATCGCCAGAATGATAAAACAAATATTCGTTATTGTGAAAATCAAACTGAAACAAGTTTGTTGTCTGATACAAATAGTAATACAATCACTCAAAATTATTCCAATTTACAATTTTCACTGATGTCATCAATGGAAACTTCCTCTCCAATTTTCATTGGTAATATTTGTGAGAAAGAGTAAGATTTATTTTTAGACATTTTTATTAGAATTTTGTTCAGTAAACAATGTCTGATAATTTTCAATTATTTCCTTAAACTACATTTATTTATGAGTTTTAAACTTTATTATGGACTAAAAGTACATCCATTTTTCTTTTCAATAGGTTCATTTTTAGAAGTGATGTCTAATATTCATTTTATTAAAGATGTATGCAAGTCTTTGGTGACTGGAAAAATAAGATTCTCGAGTATTTTGCAATTTAATGAAAGTAAAGATAAAATGTTAAAATCAATTGATCTTGAAATCATGTAGATAATGATGATACATGAAATCAACCTCTAAATAAAAGACAATATCTGCTGATTGTGAAAAGATTACCTATATCTGGTGGTGTGTGACATATTATAGGTTTGAATCCATCAATCCTATCCGTCGCTAATGAGTAATAAGAATTATAAAACTGGTCTAAGCGTGAATTCAATCATCAAATCCTGATAATCATTTTAGTTATTTTATTATTAAATAATCTAGTCAATTTTGAAATGGTTCTTCTGAATTTTTGAAAATTCCTTTAGTTGTTGATATTCAATTTTTATTTTAATATTTTGTATTTATTTTCATAGTATTCATGTATCCAAATGTATTGGTTCTGGAGCTTTTGGACAGGTTTTCTTAGGAGAGGTCGATTATTTGGACCCAAACCGAAATCATTTGAAGCAGAAAATTGCTGTGAAAGAAATGATAAATTGTTCATTGGGTGATTTATTTAATTTCAATTCTCTTCATCTAATTCTTAATAAGATGGAAATATTGGGATCAAAGAGAATAATTTATTCAAAGAAATGTCATTGATGAAAAATATAGGATATCATCCAAATATTGTGACTTTGATTGGATATTGTAAGCGCGAAAGTAATCACAAATAGAGATACAA
The DNA here is from genome assembly GCA_037951405.1 of Platydemus manokwari. Taxonomy (NCBI): domain Eukaryota; kingdom Metazoa; phylum Platyhelminthes; order Tricladida; family Geoplanidae; genus Platydemus; species Platydemus manokwari. The sequence continues at coordinate 6,434 of JBBMOY011765839.1, read as the reverse complement.
ATATCAGGTTCAAAAATATTTATGTTCTTCAGATCAGGCTGATTGGTTGATAATGGAGTATTGTTTGAATGGTAGTTTGAAATCTTTTCTGGATCAGCTTCGAGTTAAATTGCAGTTTCCTTACGATATCTTTATTACGTTCTCCCACGAAATAGCTCTTGGGATGGAATACTTAACATCGAAAAATGTAATTTTCTTATTTTAGACGGGGTATATTAACTCTTTAATGAGAATATATTATTATTGTTGATCAGGTTTTTCCCGATCCTAGATATTATATATTTTTAAAAAAGAGATTTATTTTTAAAATTTTAATTTATTGTTTCATAATCATTTTCAACAAAATCTTTTGTCATTAGATTATTCACAGAGATCTGGCAGCACGTAATGTTCTACTATCAGAAAATTATATTTGTAAAATCAGTGATTTCGGCATGTCCCGGCAATTACCGACCAATGAAGTATATTATCAGCACACACATGTTAGATTATTTATTTGTTATATTTCATCAGTAATTTCCCAATAGGATTTGATTGTTAATTTATTTTTAAATATTTTTCGATCTACATCTTATACCAGAGCTTTTTGATTTGTTATTTAAAATAATTATCGATCATATATCAAAAATGATTTATTTGTTTATGTAATGGTTGTGAATCTTAGAAATAATTCTCCACTGATAGACCAAAATCCGCTAAAAATTTATATCCAGCATTTCAAAATTTGTTCATAGACGGTCATTTCACTCACACACCACAAGTCTGTAGGCACTTGTTATAACTGCATTTTGATAACATTAACATATCACTTGAGGTATATAAATACAAGAATCAAGCATCTATTTGGTGTTTATTTTCCAGAAAGTGCAAGCTGATATAAAAATAATAAAATTCAATTATTTAATGTTTTTTACATTTTCGATATTAGAATCTAATCTCCATCTCATTATAAAATAAAAATGAAATTATAAATATCTATAATAATTCTTTTAAATTGTTGGTTATAATTTATAATTTCAGAATCTTATCAAAAATAAATAAAAAATTGTTTGTTAATCTAAATTTTATTAGTTTTGTTAGTCGCTAAAACTTCTTCATTTTTTATGTTTAATTCAAAAGTCATAATTTCATCGAACAAATAATATGTATTTCTAATACATCCATTTTAAACAAATATTCGATTATTTCCAACATTCTTTTTTAAATAAAATGCGTACATTTTTAAATTTTTATTTTTTATAAAAAATTATTTTTAAAATATTTTTTTAAACTGAGAGATTACAGTAATGTTTTGAGCAAGACCATGTTATAAATATACTTTTGAGGTTGGACTTCTTAGTTCATTTTCAATGAGAATTTAATGAAACAGTAGCCACTGGTAAGCTTGTTAGAACATTATGATGATTTTGAACATATATAATTTTGATATAATTAGAAAGTATTTTAAATATTATTAATTCTAAATGGTAACTTCATAATGATGGTGTTTTGTAATCATAATAATATTTGTATTATGTTAAAATTATTATTAAATATTCATCATTTTATTCTATCAGGGTGTTATTCCATTAAAATGGATAGCTCCAGAAGTTCTCATTCAACGAAAATATTCCTTTCAGGCTGATGTGTTTGTTCTTTAAAGTTATTTATAAATTATGAATTACAAATTTTATTAGATGGTCTTATGGTATTTTGTTATGGGAAATATATTCCCTTGGAGCTATACCGTATAACAATTTTTCAATGGATCAAGTTATTGATCTAATAAGTCATGGATATCGAATGCCTATTCCTGATAAATGCCCCAGTCATATGTAGATGTTAAAATAAATATTTCCATTTTATATTGTTTATTTTAGATCTGACTTAATTGGTCAATGTTGGAATTTCGAAGCCAGAAAAAGGCCAAAGTTCAAAGATATTTTGGAAAAATATTTTTGAAAATAAAAAGTTTTTCGTTGTATTGAATTTGAATAAAAAAATGAAATATCAAAGGTCATGTTGATAAATGTAGAATAACGTGGTAAATGAATTAATCTGTTCTTTGTGAAAAAATAAATGTATGGAAATTTCAAATCGACATGTTGAATTTGTTCTCATTATTATTATTTTTATTAAAATCTCTTTTGCTGGTTATTATGATTCTTGGATTAAATAAATTTTAATAATTTGAAAAGCACAGCCTAGTTGTTTTGCTATTATTTGTATGTGTTATGTTGTTAATTTTGAATTTATTGTTGTTTTTTCCAAAATAATATATTTTTTATTAAATCTCAGTGGTTTTGTTTTTAATTATTTAACTTAACAATTTATTTCTTATTTCAGATTGTGAAAGATAAAATAATTTAAATATTTGAAAAGATCTTTTTCTTGGTCATTTATTGAGTTGTTTTAAACATAAATCGACGAGTGCCTAATATGCCTATTAGTTATAATTTAATTTTTTAATCTGATTATGAAGAAATAAGTACTTATATTTTCACACTTTAATATTTTTAAAATTTAAAATTGTGAATGACGTCCTGGTTGAAATAAGAATAGTCTAGTGGCCAACAGTAAATTAAATCTGGCAGCATTAATCAAATGAATGAAAATTAAATATATAATAAGAGAATTGTTATGTTGGTTTGTATTGAATATCTACTTTTTTCAAAGCAAATATTAACAAAAATCATTAAAATGTCTTATAATTAAATTTCTAAATATATAAAACATGCCAGAGACTCGAAATGCTCATCTCAACATCACTAACTTGTTTATATTATTTGCCTTTTTATTTATTATGTATTTACAATTATCGTAATTAGTTTATCAGAGCACAACTCGAATCAATATGTATTATAAAGTAAACAGACATCAAAAATCATATAGTAATAATAAAATTAATGGATTCAGAAAATTTGATAGAGTTCAGTTCAATATTTTTAATAAATATAAAGTGAAATTTGATGGAAAAAAATATATTTGAAATATATTAGTAAATATTCAAAATTCAAATCATTTTACCAACACAACGGTTCAGAGGTGGCCAACTTTTGTGCACGTAACATCGAATTTTCATTTGAATAACATCTCACGCGACCGACTAAAATTGGCTTCAAGATCGACTGGTTGGCCACCCCTGCAACGGTTGATATTATCGTTATGTTTATAAAATTTGAAGTTGAATAACAGTCTAACCGTATCTGTCAAAGGTATTAATAATTATACAACTTGAAATGTGATTTCTTTAATATTACTGGAACGATTAGCAATGAAATCAAATTAAAGTTTTGGAGTTGAAATAATGATCTCTTCACATAAAATTCTATTGAAAACATTTTTGAAATTCCCCTGACACGCGATTTAAATTTAAGAATTTTAAAATAATATTAAATCCAAATTATTTATTCTTAATTAATTCAATATTACAATGTATTCTTTAAGATCTTTTCTTAATTATTAAAAAATTTATTTGATTTTTAAATTGAAATCTATAATTATCTTTTTCGTATTATAATTAATGCATGATTATTTAATACATCATTGTTAACTGATGTGTTTTTCATGTCCAAAAAAAGAGAAACGCGTAAAATATTTTAAAGGAGAAAAATTACCGAGACCTAGTCAAACGAAACCAAAATTGAAATTGTTTTCGAAAATTGTAGATCCGATATCAGAAATTTTTTCTGCTGAAGATAATTTCGCTTCAATTCATTCTATGCATAGTTCACATGTTTCCAGCAAGACTCTTTCAGATTATAAAGAAAAAACACTAAAGATGGCTCTGGGTGATGAAAAAACCAAATTAGAAGTTAGTGAGAGAAAAAAGGAAAATGACAATGATTTCCCATTTGAATTATTAGAAAAGGTGCATTCTTCAATTAAACAAAAAGGAATCTTTAGTATTCGATATAAAAATGAAATATATTGGATATGTAATACACATTTGAAAAACACCCTTAGAGCTACAAAAGATTTCTTGGATACAAATAAAGTAAATCTAGACCATAGAAAATCAGATGAATCAACGAAAATGTTTGAATTGGAAAATGTCAAAAATTGGGAGTTGTCAAGGAAATTACCATCGAGACGAATGAAAGAAAAATTACGAAACAAGTTTAAGACTTTCTTAATTATAAGTGAATTGTTTTTTGGTTCACAATCGACAACCGTTCGATGCTATTCCATAATTGGCAAGGATATGAAGGCCGTTCTCAAAGCTTTTAATTGGTGCTTCATGCAATATGAAGATTTCAGAGAAGTTTCGAGTGAAACTGGATGCAATGCTGTTTTTGATAAAGAGAATTTGTTTTTAAATATTATCAATAAATAAATTTCAAGTTTGAACTTTAAAAAAATTAGTTTAAACAGTTGTGTGAATCTTACTAAATTTTTAAAATAAGATTTTTATCTCACTTGCTGCATTTGGATCAATTATTAATATTATGTTTATAAGTTGCTAATACTTCTTCGTTTTAATATTTAAATCAAAAAACATGATTTCACTGGACAAATAATAAGTATTTATAATTAACAAACAAATTAAAATTTATTTTCATCTGATTTATCTTCATTTTTTTAATATAAAAATTACTTCCGAGTAGAAATTCTGTCAGGAAATTCTTCATAATGACAATCGAATATGATAATATTATGATGAAAGTTCAACATAATATATTTTCATTGATTTTGATTGGTTTAATTCTGTGATCTTATTTTACTTAACTTAAATTTTTCAGCCTTAATCTTATGTCAAAGAATTTGATTATGAAATGAGATTTCAAGAGAAAAGTTATATTTCTTAATGACAATTTAAATAAAAATATCCGTAAGTTTATCAGATGATCTGCAGATTGAGTATCACAGAACACGATATGTAAAATATTATTTTTAATATTTTTTTTCTTTCTTCTATTTAGCAGACATCTTTCTGTTGTCGGTTAAAACTGGAATGCTAAAGATGGAGCAAGTGTATTGTTAAATTAATTTGAATTAATCTTTGAGATTCAAATATGTCTCTTAGATATCTGAAACGTTTTTCTCTTCAATAAAATATCTGTTTATTGGAACAAATTTAGTTCGAATAATATCGATCTTGCTCTTTCAATGTTTTCATTTATCGACAATAATTTATTGTTATTTTTGATTAAAATCTCTCTAAAAACAAAACTAGCTTCCTCGATATCGGATGCTTCGGTAAATCTATCAAGATTCATTTTCTCAAATTCTAAAGAGAAAATAGAAGAGTTGTATATCAACATATATGCAGAATACAATTGATTAACGACATAAACGGCTTGTTGATATCGTAAATTTTGACATATCAAGGATTTGGAAATAAATTTTTTCAAATGAGCCATTTGTTCATCAAGATAGGAAAAATCATTTCGTGAATATTGGCATTCCGTTACTATATATTCATCCAATTCCTGATTTTTCAATGCTACAAATTCTCGAATTTGATTTTTATCAAAAACATTTATGTATCTTTTTACTTCATTCAAAATCTTTAAATTTTTTAATTCTAATTTTTCTAATATGTCTATATTATTCAAACAATTTTGAAAACTTTTCACAATCATTTCTTTGTTGTCTTTTAAAAATGCTTCCACTTTTCCTGGTAACATTTTTTTCTGAAAATACTTCAACGATATGAGTCCGGAACGGTTTCTATCTTTATTATAATAATGTACTGCTTTGAAAGATTTTCTATCAATTGGACATTGTACCTCGTCCATTGCTAATTCACTAATGCATGAATAACAAAATCCATGATTATTGAAACATCCCAAAAATCCATATTGAAATTCCATTAGATAATCATAGCAAATTATGCAAACATTTTCGGTATCCATTTCACCACTTTTATTTAATTAAGATTTTTAATGATATATTAATCTTTAGTTTTTAAACAATTAAACTTTATATTTTATTCTCGAAAATTATTAAAATCGATTAAAGTTTTAAAAAATGTCAAAAATTATTGAAAAATAATTTTTAATAAATTCTTCATCATTTGAAATATAGAGAAAATTCATTTTATTTTTTAAAATTTGAAATTCATTCATTCCGCATATTTTCTTTGAAATTTTCATTGTTTATATTTCCTCAATTATTTACACTTAAAATTTAAAAGATCAAAATTGTATTTTAAATATTAATTAAAAATTAACAATTTCATTTCAAAATCATTATGACCTCATCCTACCAATTTTAAAATCATGTCTCAGGTGATATTGCTTATTTTGTAAACGACATTGGAGATGATATTTAGCTGGAGTTTTAAATATTTTCGTAACCAACTCATCAGAATCCATAATATTATTAACAAAGTTATCCTTTTAAAACAATGAATTATCATATTGATGGAAACTCGTTTGGTGATAATTTAATAGTAAATCAACGATTTTTCAACCGATAATTACTATATATATAAGTGAATGACTGTGAGT
>JBBMOY011764728.1:0-13308 GCA_037951405.1 Platydemus manokwari | reverse complement strand
TAAAAATAAAAATTAATACAGTAAAAATTAATACACATTTGATACGTATTGTCATGCACACATTTTTCAATGTAAATTAATTGTTTTAATCAACTAGTTGGGCCAGAACCCCAACAAGTGCATAAACCTTTCCAAGATTATCTCTAAAATTAACCCAAATTCTACTCTCTTATTTTCAAACTTATTCCAAAAATGGGTCGAATTTTGTTTCGTGAGAATAAAATTTAATTTTTTCTATCAATTTCAATCAGCATCATGCAATCCCGCAACACTATTATTAAATCTAGATAGCCAATTGATTGTTACATTAATATATCATTAAAATTGAAACATTATCTCTGGGGTTTTATAAGAGATTTTGAAGTTTAATAATATCGATACAAGAGATAGAATAAATACAGTGAAACTAACATTAAGATACAAGTATAATGCATGTTGCGATTCATGATAGGTTCTCAGAAATGGATCATATTCGTTATAATATCAGCAATATTTAAAGTATGAATAGGCAGAGTTTAAAATCCAAAATTTCCTGAAAAATAATTAAAAATGGATTTAATATAAGCTGATGCCTGAATAAAAATCATCTATCAATAATGTTGGTGAGGCATCAAATGATTTTATATTGCTATAGGTCAGTGTTCTTCAAAAAGAGGGAGCGAAAAGTTTTATTTTCGACAGACTTGTATTAAAAAAATATCGATCAAATCTTGGAGATCTGGAATTAGTACTGAGACCAGCCATCACCGAAATAGATTGAAGATTTGATGTCATATGCCATAATATGCAAAATTGTTATTATTATTAAATATATTTTAATTTTTTGTTATCAAAAACAATTTTTATTAAAAAAATTTACTTTATTATTTTTATTGTAGCCACTAGGGATCACGAAAAAATTCGGATGCATAAATTGGATAGCCACACAGCTACTGTTATAGATGATACAAATTTTAGATTGAGACGGTTTCGAATGAATGTAACTAAGTAACGAGAAACCCTTGTGGAAAAAAAGGAAGATATGGAAATTAGTGATGAATCGACTATCTATTTAATGGAACTGCACAACCATAGAAATGGTTGTGAGTTCAAATGAAAAAATAAATTTAGTGATCATTGTTTTTGGAATTGTATATAATTTGGAATGAAATAAAATTACCACAATATCAAGTTCCGTAACAAAATAAACTCTTCGTAGATTGTACTTCGTAAAATAAACCAAGATTCTTCACAAAGTATTTCAATGATAATTTTTGTCCAATGTTTAAATAAGTTCATTGGATGCTGAATACAAATTTAAGGCTCGTTGATTTAAATACGATTTACAATTGTAATGCATGCTTATCTAAGGTTTTGATTTCATATGCCAATATCGAAATATTGAATGCGTGTTTCGTGAATAAAGATTCCAATTTATCGACCCAGAAAATAAGATTTTGTGATTATTAAATAAGCAGCTTTAAAAATGTAGAAGATTCTTTTACAAGTCGTTTATAGTCTCGATTAAAAATAATTGTCAAAAAACTTGGTTATTGAATGAAAATATTGTCTGAATTTAATTAATTTTTTACAAAAATAAGTTCATAAATTGTTACTATTGCTGATGGTATTTGTAAATATTATCAGAAAAATATATTTGTTAGATAAGTTTTAAATCGGAGCTTAATACCCAAGACCTGATGATATTTGATGAATCAACCTTAGAGTCGTATCAAACTGTAAATTGGATATAAATATCAAGCATATTATCTAATATAACTTGGAAGGTCCGTAACGCACGTATTTCAAGTAAGTAGATCATATTCACCATTTCATCACTTTTATGACTGAGAGATCTAGGTGGTGTATAAATCTGTTGGAAATATGACATCATTAAAGATAAGAATAATAAATTAAAATAAGAAAAACAAATCGTAACTCCCAACGATTAATTAATCGCTAAGAATAACTTAAAATAAGCAAATTTTAAAATAGAAATAGTTGTTACTAAAAATAGCACATCGTCTGAAAAATGAAATTGATATAATTTTTAAACATAAAAACCAAGAAAGACAAATAAAAGCGCCGATATTATTATTGTTGGAGTACTTCGAATGGCATGTGAGATATACCTAGAGCTTGGAAACTATATAAACTGTTTACTCAGTTTGTTTATGACAAAAAAATTCAATCACAAGTTTGTCAAACAAATTTATTTCAACAAGGTTTAACGTTAATCTCAAATATACTATAATCTGTCCTTCATCAGAATGAGAAATTGAAGACAGCTGAGATATATAGGAAGGAAAGAGTGCTTTGCAAAGGAGATGTTTCTTCAATACGAAGATAATTCTACAGAGTCGAAGGACAGGTACGTTAATATTCCTTCTTATAATAAAATTGTTTGCAATTTCGAGATAAATAATCGAGTAGTTGTGCTCTACATACGGCAGATCCAACATATATATTTTCACTAATAATATTATTTTAACGAAACAACAAACTTAGTTCAAAATGTGTTAGGTTAAGTATTTTTGAAGTTAAGTCAGAATTTTTAATGTAAAAATATTTTTCAGCAGGTCCTGCATAAACGATAACTTTGAGCATTGTGTTCTAAAAGCTACTCATTCGATTGATGAAGCTAAAATTTCTATTTATAGCAATCTGCTTTCCGGGAGAAAGTACGTGATAATGTTTCAAATAATTATAAAAGTCGAATGAAAATATTCATTATAAATTATATGCATGATCTATTTTTCTGTCTCCATAAAGTGAATGCATACATTGACAATTACATGTTAGAATTCATGAGTTTTGTCTACATCCATATTGTCACGGTATATATTAATGTAGAATAAAAACAAATTCGATTAGTTAGCCGCAACTTTTTCCAGTTCTGAAAACTGTTTAATTATATTTGATTTTGAAAATATAATTTTATTATAATCGCGCTTTGAAAAGGAATTGAAACACCACAGTACAAAGTATATTTAACCAAACTATTTAAACAAAAATAAAATGATAATTTACATTTTTTTAATAATAATTGTAATTAAAAATCTTTTTATGTTAATTTTAGATTCTCACTCACGATAACTGCTTATATTGTAAATGATGCATGGTTAGTTAAGATTCTTTAAATTTCAAAATATATTTAATCTTGAAAATATTTTATCACTCACTGTAAATAAAGCATGCTTTGGAAACGAATTAAATCATAACAACACAAAGTATATTTAACCGAATTATTTAAACAAGAATTAATTGGTGAATTGCATTATTAATAAAAATTCTATATTAAAAATATTTTTATTTTTATTTTATAATCTCATTCACGATAATGTCTTAACTTGTAAATGTTGAATGATTATTTCTGATGTCTTCAAATTTCATATCTTATAATCCGAAACTAATATGTGAAATTCTAAACATGATTCTTAATCAATAAACTGTGGAATTCATAAAAATATTGAATTTTTAAGCCGCAAAGTAAAAATAATTTTTAACCGAATTAAGTTGTACATAAAATAAAATTTTATAAAAAACTAAGTCTTTAAAAATTTTAATTCAATTTAAATTGCTCTTTTGATTTTCTTTGTATTCTTAATTGGCATTGTATCGAATGCTCACATATTTATCTACCTAAAAAACTCTAGTTCTTCTATTTGTTTTACATCTTCTCTAAATCTTCTTTATATCTTCTTTATATCTAACCCACTATAATTTATAAACAGAGATTTTCATTAACGTTCATTTACTTTGAAGGTTTTGCTGAAGTTTGAGAACTGTTTGAGGACAATTTGAAAGAGCTATTAAATTTGACCATGGAGAATTTCTCTCTGCTATTATAAGTTCTGGCTTGAAAGATATATATATGCAAATTATTAAATAAGTGAATATAGAGAATTTCTACGATTAACTCATCAAGCCATATGTAAGAACGGACGAACAACAGACGCACTTGCGACATGATACTACCGGGACACAATAATAACGAAATATAGTGCCAAGATTTCATAATCCCGTAGAAGATAAATGATTTCCTCATGCCCTTGATAAAGTATCTGTTAATACCCACTTTTTTGTATATTTTTTTATTTATTGGTATAAAATGTTTTCACTACATATGAGAAAAGAAAATCTATCACGAGAAAATCAATAATATTATCACAATACAAGGTCAATAATAAATAGATAAACCAAGCTTGAAAATGAACACCATTACTTTTACTAATCGGAAAAGCTAAGAAAATAATCCAAAACCAATCAAAATTTGCCATTGGAAATAGAGTATAAATATGTAGGCAGTCATTGGTATTAGCGACATTAAACTTATTGAAGAAAAAGCTAAATTTTTAATTAATTTGAATAATTCTAATGATAAAGAATGAAATCACTTGAACGAACGGAAAATCTTTACTACAATATATAGAGGAAATTCCAATGTTAGTTAGTGATCCAAAAATTGTTGTTGCATCTGTTGATCGATAGTGAAATTATTGTTCATAAACTGGATTCAACCAAAATCGATGTTCCATTCATCTTGAATTGTCTAAGTATTTGCGTCTCTCGACAAGTTAACTTAATCTTTTTTTAATTAATTATTGTATCTAGTATGAGATAATATTTCTCTGTTTCATTGATTAAGTAAAACAAATATTAAAATGAATTGATTTTGATGAAAAGTTACTCATGTTAAAAAGAAAATTTATTTACATACGCCGTCTTTCATAATTTTCGATCCAATTTCTAAATATTTCACAGTACAAGCGATCGAAACGTAAATCCGCTAATTGTGGAGTCCATACCCAATGTTGTATTTTCCATAATGATAAATAGACAAACAATTATAATTCATGACTATCAATTTAGTGATTATAATAATAAGATACAAATGTATATGGAGGCATATTGTCACAGTAACTTAATCAGATTGTTGTTTTTGGTTAGTGTGCACCGGATTTTGAAAAGAAGTCAGATTAGTATAATAAGAACGAGCCGTTAAGTTAGAATAGTTATAAACTTAAGAATTATAATAATCATAGATAATCTAAATTCTTCCTATTCTGAATGATCTCACCTTTGGATTCAATATAATGAAATCTATATAACTTTCATAGGACCTAACAATAAGGTCTCACGTTGTCGGTGAGATCATTTAACCCATTTGTTTAATAAAAATTTAGTTAGAGTTAAATTTGATTTCAGTTAATTTTTTCCTTTGTTACATAATCGATCTGTGAAATCATTTAATATTGAAGAACTCGTGCTGTTGACTTGAACATAACAACAACAAAAACAACTACTATGAATAATAATGGTAACTAATACACCAGAAACACACAAAAAACAATAGCCCAAGATACTAAACAAAGGGTAGGCTACTAAAAACTGCAACATGGAGCAGAAAATAAACACACGCAGGGAAATGAAAATTAGCAAGCACCGACACCCACTATTTGCACTTAATATTACAATCAAAATTTACGATTACGAAATTCTCAAAAGTTACGTTGTCAGAAGCCAAGCATTATTGTTACTTATCAAATATTTCCTCTGGTGGAGAATTCAATTATATTTTCCGAAGAAAATTAAAACTTCAATTATGAAATAATACACGAACATTTCTATTTCTATAGCAGTGTGGTTATTCTAAATAGATAAGATTCTCAATTAATATATCTCCTTATTTCATTTTTTCCATAAGTGTCTCCCCACCTAGTTTGGCATACTCGAATCCTTTACCTGAAAGGCATAATCGGAAGCAATGATACATTGTATATCTTGAACATTGTAAATCAAATTTGTGTTGATTAATAATTTTCAGGGAATCAAATTAATTTTATTATTACTGTTTATTTTTCAGGAAATTATTAATCAGGGGTTATTTATATTTTAGATATTATATGTTATAATCGAATACCGTATTTTTCGAAAATATCAGATTAAGTTGGGAACTAAAATCGCAATTTTTATTGGTCGTCTATTCAAATAAAGCCAGCCCTGTGATTTTAGTCGATTTGATTTGATTAGAATCAAACAAGTGTCTCCATAAGTTTTAATCTTTAATAGACCTTAATTATTATATGTTCATATTCCATAGCTAATAATTCTTAGAATTTTAATGTTTCATTGTTTTCTAATAGTCTTCAAACTAGTAAACATTTCCAGACTTTATTTAGTTGCCTCGAAGCAATACACTTCGTTACACTTTAGTTAATGGCTGGAAATCCAATATAGCAAAAACAGCCGGAATTATTTTTGTTTTTATGGAATCTCATAAACAATAAAATCTTAAGCAAAGGCCAACAGCTTAATATATACCACTATGACCAGATATTACTGGTGGGTGCACTCTGCGGTCATTATTATAAATATAATATTAACCACTTGTGACATTTAATTCCGACTGACCTCCAAACGCTTCTGGAACTTTTCTTGAGCCTGGTAGAATTATATAAAACCGGAAAAGTTTATTCACTATTGAATCCGACACAACCGAGATTGGTCAAATCTAATAACATTTGCCACATCAAAATTATTTCAGACAATTATGTGTTTTACACACGGTATTCAAACTAAATCATGGAATAAAATACAGTTGATAGATACAAAATTTTATGAAACGCGTGTGTGCGATTGACTCAAGTATGCGTGCATAACAAACGTCACAATTATATAGCATTGCGATTGGTCGCATTGTCGTAGTGTTTGATTAATGTCATTATGTTCCTTTGTTGTACTGTAATAGGACAATAATCATTAAAATTGATTTGTGTACTCATGAAAATACCATAAAATCGAATTTGTAAAATTTTAAGAGTATGTCTCATTACAAATTAACTTTGATACAAACGAGTGTTGTATATCGAAATTACCAATCGTAATTGTTTTTAGGAAAATCAAATTTAAATTAATTAATATACTAGTAATTACCATTTCAAATAAAACAATGTTAATTAATACTTATCTTTAAATCACATTTTTCTTAAAAATTTTTATCTAAAATATACTTCCAAGTTAAAATAATAACTCGAATAAATTATATATTTTAATAATTACAATGTAATTTCATGTAAAATAAAGCTCAATAAACATTTTATTTCACAAAATCTTCGTATTATAATTAAACAATATATACAAAAGTCGATTATTTTATTTTATAGTATATTCCAAACAAAATGAACACATAACAAAAAGAAAAATAAATATAGATGGGACAAAATGCACAACCTTAAAAGTAATACAAATTAATAAATTAAATAAAAATTACGAAAATACTTGAAAGATGTACAATATTTTCCTTTCTTGCTATCTTTTTCTTTGCGCATTTGTTTATTCCGTTTCTTAGTTTCTTTAGCAACAACTTTGTCTTTAAGATTTCTATATAATTTGTAAACAATAAATGTAAGAATAACTCCTATCACAATACATGGAATAATAAAAATTGCGTTATTAATTCCTTCTTGAAAAGGTCCTTTTGGATTTTTTAAATCAACCATTTCAATTTGTGAAAGACAAACCAATTAATATAAATTTGAGTTGGCGTCTCTTTTAAATATTACAGTTTAAGTAAAATACGTGTTTATCATTTAAACAATATTTATTAGTATTATTGGTTTTTCAAGGTTTTAAATTTAAATTTACTTAAATATTTTTAATTATTTGTAAATAGCATATTGATCTTAGTTTTTAGAAAAAGAATTTTATTTGTAAATAAATAATTTGTGAAAAGAATTGTTCAAGAAAAAAACTAGTTCATGAAATCAAATTTTTCTTGAGTACCAGCTGTATTAATAAAATCCAATAGTTATTTTTAGAAGATGTTAGTAATATAACTGGCGATGCTACGGTTTATTTCTAAACTTTATTTTAAAATCTACTAATACTGGTTATAAAGTAAATCTAAGTACTGTATTGCCGAAAGTATTACTGCAGCAGAAATATGCTAACAAGTTAGAGTACTCCTATAAAAGCTACTTTGAGTTTTTACTTAAAAAGTTAAGATAAAAAGGAAAGGTTTTAAGTAATTAATTTAATAAAATCTTTTAAAACTCAAAAATAGCAAATCGATTAAGTACATATTTTTCAAAAAGATTTCAAATTAAGGTAAATAACGAAAACTAACAAAAAATTTTGAAAATAATATGTTATCAGAGTATATCGGTTGTAAAAGATAGAATAGAAACTTATTTAATTGATTGAAAGTGTATAAAAATAAATGTTCGTCGTATTTCATAATCGGAAACATGGAATCGAATATGTACTTTTAAATCTGAATAATATGAAAAATAATATAATAAAATATAAAAAATAATAAGAAATTAACAAGGGCAATAAAATATATTAGAAGAAATTAAAGTATATTTCATTTGAGATAAAATTTAGGGTTTTAAATTAAAAATAATCGGAAGATTTTGTTAAATTAAAAAATTTACTCATCGTATTTGCGGAAAGAACTAATTTAAAATGTTTTCTTGAAATCCATTTAAGGAAAAACAATTCGGTGAATAATATTTCGAAAATTTCATCAAGTTTTTTCTTTATAAGTTTCTTACTCATTGGTGTCAGGATCAGAATAAGATAAAGCGTATTACGAAAAAGAGTCTAGTCACTTTCTATTACGAGTTGAGCAGCATCACCAAATTACTTGGAGATTCGACAATTATACTGGACGAAAGAAAGTCTTTAAAATAAGAATTATTTCAACATTGGGATTCCAAGAACGCCAATAATACATAGTACGCCAATACAAATCAATTCTGAGAGCAGAGGCGTCACTGATATGGACAGTTGACTGGTTTTAGGAATGAGATTTATTTTGTGAATGACTATTTGTAAATATCTAATATGTATCTGTAGCAATTTCTATTCAAAGTCTACCCATCTTTGTTCTATATACATCTCAATATGTATTTGTTATACGTCTTTATTTTTTGGCATCAATTAATAATCAAGACTCAAAATTTACTAGTAATAAATATTTATTAAAAAATCTAATTAAAAGAACGTTTTGATTAAGTTGCGCTCAAAGAAAGGAAAGACAAAAAGAAATTATATTAAATATAAAAAGCAGGAATATGTTATGTATATATGAATTCATGCACATCTTTCAAATTATAATAATTTAAGAAAGCAGAATTGTTTATAAAATTATTTCTCGGAATTTAAAAATATAATCATTAATAAAAGGTGATAAAAGGTTATCCCTCATAATAAAATAAGATAATTCAGATAATGTCCAAAAATAACTATAGAAATAGATGCCATTCTATTAGTAGCATTTCAGAATTAAAAAACAATAATAATAATGTATAATGTTTGATGAAATTACAATGGGAAAATATAGTATATCAAAGATAAAAATTAAATAAATATTAGCACTTAAAAAGTTTTTAATCCTTAATATTTGTGTGCAATAAAAGGTGTTTAACCTGGAAAAAACCAGACGTGATATGAACTAGATGCAGTATGAAAACTAGAATGAGTATATCGAAAATACAAGACAAATTTAGAGCATGATTGAAAGCACTGCATATGTTGATGTAAGAGCTATACTTTGTAGAGATATACCACTGTTATTGATTGTAGCGAGAGTGGAGTTTAAACCAAAAATTCTATCAATTACTCAAAACTTTTTTCTGGCAAAATTAAAGACATAATGATAAGAAATGCTTTAAGTTGCTCTACTAATATTCTGTAGAGTAATAACTTAAAAATCTAACTCTATAAAAGCAAGTGAAACATAAGCAAGTAAAGTCATATATGATACACGTGTTTTCTACGTGACACCTACCAAATTTCTAAAATGCCTTGGGTGCACTAAATGGAATTGACATTGTAATTAAACTAACTGTGTTGATAAATATTTTTTTTTACTTTATTGTCAAAATCAACAAATTTCAGTGCTATGAAAATAACAAATAATTCTTAGCGTCAGTAGAATCCCACGCGTTGAGAACCCCGCAACAATCAGTTATTACGTAACCGCATTGTGTGGATAAGCGATTATATAAACATTCATGAGTTCATTTTGACTATCGATTCAAAAAACAATTTTTTACACTTTATGAACGTACTGTATTTTATCAAAGTATTCTGTCGAGTAAATAGGCAAATCTTTTTTTGATAATTGAGACTGCACGATTGTAACAAGAACTCATCATTTCACGTTTTAATTGTTACATAAAATCCATTATATCGAAACCAAATATATAGAATCAGTGATTGATACAATCGAACAGATGAATTTAATACAACTCATTGTAGAAGTCTCTCCATAAGCATGTAAGAAAATTTATTGAAAGAAAAATGTATTCGAGAAAATGCGCATTGCATTTGTATTGTTATCAAGTTCCGTTTCTATATTTAGAATCTGTTAACTTTTTATAAAGCTTGTTATCATTATTTTTATTTTTAGACGACGTGTTATTATTTTTAATTTTCTGTTTTTCTTTATCGTGACCTTGGATTTACTTAATTAAACAAAAAACAATTTTTCATAGTTTAACACTTTTGCTTGTCGTTGTAATTATCTCGATTTAAAATTATTTTATTTTACATTAAATTTAAATATTTTTGGAATATTTATTGCGAACTTTTTAAATCGTACTTGAAGTGCGTTTTTGAAAACGTATAAATTTGTACAATTAGAACGGTAAAAAGGACGTCGTAAGTAATTTTGTTTACTGTAATAATTGGTTCATTATCTAATGAAAACAAGAACATAAGTAAACCATTATTAAATACAGATTGATTTATGATTTAATTTATACTACCTCGTCTACAACGGCATCCCATCCTTAAAGAGATTCAATATTTGTAGAAAGATCGCATGTTGTCAGCCACGGTTTTAAATTATTTTATATATACTATGATGATGCTATAACTACTTTGCGTTATACTAAAAGTTTCATAGCCTATAATTTACTAGAAGAGAACAATGGTGAGTAGTAAGCGATTTGAAATCCGAGAGAATTAAAATATTTTTTAATTTTCTATGAACAATTTTGATGTGATTTTTACTGAAAAAATGATTTTACTTCTTGGGATAATTATAAATTCTTCTGCTAGTAAGTATTTTAATTGATTTTCCAGACTTTTGGGTAAATTCATCTTAAATCAGTCTGTGATGTCCAAACATAGAGCATTGAGAGTCATTTTACAAAAAATGTGTACTAAATGTTTTGAGTTTTTTTTCAAATATAAAGAAAATTTGCAATAATTTTCAAAATAAAAGCAGATCACAGACAAAATTTGATTTAGTTTTTCTAAAGATGAAGAAAATTTTTTCGATATACTCTCAAATTTCCCGCAATTTTCTTCATTAAAAGAAAACTTAGACAAATCTGTGACCAACTAATATGAAATAAGTTGTCAAGGGTAGGGTGCTCATTTTGATTTTATTCCGTAAATTTGTTGGGATCTATCTGTTTTGTTCATACATGGTAATTGATAAAACATATTAACAATTCGCAGTGTATAATTGTATCGATCTTGACCATATGATTGTATCAATTACCAATGTATAATCGTATCAATATATAATCGCATAAAATCTATTTTTTTTATTAAAAACAATTATGTTTTATAGTTTCGTTCAACGTAAAAATTTTTTAAAATCCTGACAAGTCACTTATTCGTGCAGATGCGATTGAATGAATGGCATAAATGATTAAATTGAAGAAACCTTATACCATATTTGGGTAACATGATATTTTAGTTTAAAAGTTAAATAAAGATAAGCTCCTTAATAAATTGATTAATTTTTCTTGGTAACATAATTTTCAGTGAATTTTAAGATAAAATTTAATAATTAGTATTGCAGAAACTAATAACAATTATTAATTTCGGAAGATAATAATAATTATAATAATTTCTGCAATAAAAATAGGAAAATCTTATGTAACAAAATGACAATGAAAAATTTCTGAATATTAAGAAATTACTGATGAATAAGATTAATAATGAGGCATTCAAAAGCTCAAACGCTCAGTTTCGATAGATAAATTTAAATAGGACAAAGGAGAAGTCCGAAGGCCTCCTGTTTAAAAAACTATAGGAAGAATTTTGTCAATTTGCTCGATGATCGTCAGACATTTGCCAAGCCTTCAAAGATTAAGTAAGCGTCTAGTTTCTTAAATTACCGACCATTACTATACATCGTTTTTATTTCTTACTATTCAGCTGTGTCTCAACACATCTTGATATATTTTCTCCAAGAGCTTGAAGTTTATCAACCGTTATCTTCTGTCCAGAATTTGTTAAGATTTCATTATAGGTCTTATTGTTATTGATTTTTGTGTGTCAGTCAAAAATGTTGGCTTTTGTTATTGGACTGACCAAAGAGCCAGAACTGGGAAAGTATGAATTATTATTATTTGTTGTTTCTGTTGTTTCACATTTTCTTAAAAGTGTTAATATGGACGAACTCTTCAAAAAATTGTATCATAAAGCTCATATGAGTACAAAATCGATGTGCAAATTTGAATTGTATTCTGTGAAAACTCAGAGTGAAACGAACCGTATAAAAGTAATCTAATGAATCCCAATATATCGAGTATCGCTTGGAGATATTCAAAATTATTAAGTGTGTGTTGGATTGAAATTAATTTTAAAGTAATTTAAAGAATTTGATGAAATATATTGAATGTTAAATAAATTTGGTGTTGTGACAAAAACACAATGATCCATTGTGAGTCATCCAAGGATAATATTTTCCCTTTACATTTAATAAATAATAGAAAGGCAGGTCAAGGTCATATAATTGGTTGTGAAATTGACGATGGTGCCTAGAAATCAATTTGTAAAACATGAAATATGCATTGAAGACAACATAGAAGGAAATAGTGACCTAAGACATCTGGTATGAGTTTCAGTCTTTAGAAGAAATTACTGAATATAAATATGGTTGTTAAAGCTCATTGGAGAAATCGGTTAGAACCTGTATGATCTTCCAATGGAAAATATAGAGAATGTATGCTTTAACATTCAGCCAATAAATGACTAAAATGTATTAGGAGATGTACTAATATTAAAAAGATGGACTGGTAAATCAGTGGCAAAAAAAAACCATATTGGACACCATGGAGGACCTACTGAGAACTAGATAGTTCACTCTAGCTGTGCGCGAAAAGACACAACATGACCACAATCCCAAATGGAGAAAGAGAGAGAGAGAGAAAGAGGGAAGGAGGGAGGAAGGAAAGAAGGGAGGGAGGGACCGACCGACCGACCTACTGACTGACAGACAGACAGAGAAAGAGATGGAGACTGGCAGGCAGGCAGACATACATATATACATTCCATTCCATTTTCTTCACAGTCCAT
>JBBMOY011763617.1:0-13310 GCA_037951405.1 Platydemus manokwari | reverse complement strand
CATAAGGTATAATCTGAAATAATAAATTAGTTTAAACAAAATTTTTCTTGTTTAAATGATGTCAATTTTTATTTAGTCAAAATTATTAATTAAGTTTTAGAAATAATTTATGACCTTCTCACCCAAAATAAATTCACTACAGAGATTATAAGGGTTAGCTTGTCGAGCATCGAATAATCTATTTAGGCGGTATAATGATCGCCTGGTTTGCTTTAATATTTAGGACATTAAAGTCCTCATATACTTTACCTAATTCTGACATCAATGACATCTAAACAATTATCGTTTGTAGCAATAATTTTTAATATAGTCACTCGTCGATGGGTTTCTGAGTATTTAACGAGTAACATACGATATTTTCAACCGGTAGTCACAAATAGTGGAAATGATGGATAAATTTATTACGATTATTTTAATGTCAGTATAAATTATTAATCCAACGGAATGTTACCGATAATTTGTATGAAGTGTTTCACATTGTTAATACTCGCCAATATTTCATTAAAACGAAATTAATTTCGGTTTTGAATTATCAGGAAGGTAACTCAACATTAATCTATTGATTTACCTCACTGAAATAGTAAATCAAATCCCGTTTAGTTTACCATTTCCGCCGTTGAATAATGGAGATCAAAGAACATGTTCAACAAAAGAAGACAGCGTTTAATAACAAACTCGTTATTATTAACCCCGATCATAACTATTCTTTTAATAAACAGAAAATTCGAATAAAGTTCTCCAAATCTAATTGTTTGACTGTGGTACTTGGTCATAATTCATGTAATAAAATGTATTTAGCGGTCGATAAATTAAAAAAACTAATTATGCCAACAAAGAACATAAACGAGAAATATTCTTATGGGTTTATAAATTTTCACTAATATCATTTAAAAGGCAGAAAATCAATTGATTTGAAAATATGGGGTCAGTTCAGATAACACATTTAAAGAAAGTATATTATCGAATTATTGTCACGATTCAAATCAGAGTCGGAGAGCCTGAGTTATAATGAAAACTTAGAACCAAATCAAAATAGAAATAACTCTAATCTAACATCAATCTTTTCAATTTTAAATTCTCTAACATATTAAAACTTAGATTTTATATAAATTTTTGATTATTAGAATCTTAATAAAATGAATAAAATTTTATTACATTTATTCCTATTATAATTTAAATCAATACAACCGTGATGAAACGCGGGGTGAAAATAATTATTTGGAATCATAAATGAGAATATTAAATAATACAATGTCAAACAAATTACCCAAATGGCAGATATTTATCGATAACTGGCAGATATGGTCACAGAATAAACTAACGGGTGAAGATTTAACACGAAGAAGCTGGCATAAACTTGTATATTGTGAAATCGGAACAAATGCAACGCCTTCACATTTCGATTCGAGATAACAGTTCTGAAAACATTCTAGCCATGTTGAATGTCGCATCGATTTGAAAACTTCTAAATTCGAACTGATATTGGAATAAAGACTGTCTTTCTGGGATAAACGGTAAAAGCATTGTGGTTGAACTGAAAATGTTATAATAAATAATTATTAAATCAGATTATTGAATCAATTTGTCACGTAGTGAAGGAATTAATAGAAAAAAATGAATAATAAGCTAGATAAAAAAATCTTAAAAATAAAAATATAAAATAACATAAACTAGAAATGTAAATTCGTGAAGTTGTTGAAATTTTCTATCGAGAAATATATTAAAACAAAAATGAATCATTATTGAATATTAAATTTCCCAGGGCTACGTAACGGATAAAAAAAGAAGTCGAATAAAAATAATTTCAATTCATTTCTCGGTTTTTGTTTTAATCGAGTTGATTCTTTTGAGTGTATTAAGAGCCTTTTTATAAAAATTAAAATTTATCTACATTCAAAATATCAATATCGATTTTTAACTTTTATTTTTAAAAATAAGGTGAAAAAATTACATAAAATTCAAATATAGTCATTAATATAAAACTGCACGAAAAAATCGATAATATATTATTTGTCATTAAGATTAGGTCTGCTATATTTTACTTTAAAATAACATAATTTATATATTCGCCTATTAAATTTACTTATTATTACTAAATATATTTCATAGGTTTCCATGGTTTCTCAGAAATAATCTATTAATAGACCGGTTTCATTGATCTTTCTTCTCGTCAATATAGGATAGAATAACAAATCTACTATTTTATAATTGTATCACTGGATTAATTCAAAGCGCTGGTCACTTTACTTACATCAATATCACTTATCTGACGACGGTGACTATGTTTATCCATTGTTTTTGGATGGAAATTACTGTATATCCAAAACAAGTTGTCAATGATTTTTTTATTAGTAGGTATATACATAGATTATTTGTAATTGGAATAAACAGCTCTTTTCGCAACAACATTTATATAATTGTAAAATTTATACATTCATATCATTTTTTCCAATATTTCAGCAGAAATTTTGAAACATATGACCAAATAATTCTTATATTGATTACGTGTATCTATCAATATTATGTAACAATAGCGAACGAGAATAACGGATAATCATCGTGTATATATAAGTACAAAATTTATCATTTAAAATCCATAGATCTGCTAAAAATATATGCATAAAAATTAACATAATAATACAATACCAGCATTTTGCAAAATATTTATATGGCACATATTTAATGAACTATTTTTCCTCAAAACAATCCAACGTGCTTTGATTTCTGTTTTACAATCAACAACAGCATTATAAGTATCTTGAGAAACGGTTCCAGTGTTTCCACATATTTCAAAATAAGTTGTTCCAGTTTCAGCGGCCTTATTAATTGTCTTTGTTGGAAGTTTCTGAGCCATTTTAATTTCAATGTTTGACAGATGTTTGTGGGTTTCTGTGAATAATAAATAAATAGTTAATTTTTTCTGTGGAAATATTTATTATTCGACAGTGTTTATAAATTAAAATAAAAAGTTTCATTTTATGAAAATTAAAATTGGGATAAATTGGCACAACATACTGAAATTAGTGATCAAAATGTTTCCAATAATAAAAACCATCATTTTCAAGAATTTATAAATGCAATTCAATAGAAAATATATTTTAAAAAGAATATGTTTACATATTGCAAGGCGCTACTATTTTATAAAAAACGCATCGAAAACGAATTGAAAAGACTTGACATTCAATTCTATTCAAAGACCATTATTTAAACAAAATAAATAATATTTAATATCAAACTAAATTTAATATATATTCAATTTGATATCCTCACATCCCCCTTTTTAAAATCTTTGATTTTCATTGTATTCTCGATTGACATTGTATCGAATATTCGTAATATTCATCTATGCAAAGCTCTCTTATTCTTCTATCTTTTATGGCTTCACTACATCTTCTCTATATCTTTTCTATATCTTTTCTATATCTTTTCTATATCTTTTCTATATCTTCTCTATATCTTCTCTATATCTTTTTTATATCTTCTTTATATCTTCTTTATATCTAATTTACATTTTTTATATTCTTTACGTATTCTCTATATAGTATCACATCTTTCTACTTCTTTTCCTGAATTTATGGTCATTAATCTTCTCAGAATCGAATACAGATGCGTGGTCGCCATGTAAGCCGCTACTATTTTATAAAAAACGCATCGAAAACGAACTGAAAAGGCTTGACATTCAATTCTATTCAAAGAAAATTATTTAAACAAAAAAAATAATATTTAATATCAAATTAAATTTAATATCAACTAAATCTAATATCAAATAAATTTAATATCAAACTAAATTCAATATAAATTCAATTTGATATCCTCACACATATAAAAGCATAAAATAGATAAGTTTAATTTAACAGAGCACAGCGCTACTTTTAGAAAAGATATTTAAAATTATGTTTAAAAATAATTTTAAATCTGATAAAACTTTACAAAAACAATCATATTTAAATTTAGATTAGAAATTTAATTTCCCGGCATTTTTCAAATTCCTAATTGGCGTCCTTATTATAAAATTTAACCTTAAACTTTATATTGTTTGCTTGATGTATCTCACCAACCTACCAGCAATGTGTCGATAATTAATTTTTGATTTATTACGAATACCACATGTTGACAATAAATGTTACATAAAATTCGAAATTAATAAAAGCAATGAAAATGATTTTTTTTTAATATAAAAAATAAAATTAAAAATACCGATGAAACTTAGTAAATGAAATGATAATTTTTGTTTGATCACCATAATTTATTGACTTATTATATTTATTATAATGCATATTTATTATATTCTATTGAAGATCTTGTGATTGTTGTATTGGAAGATTTGCCATTCAATAAATATTCACAAAATATTTATGATTTGATTTCCGATCAATCATGTTTCTTCAAAAATTAAATTGAAATAAAGACAAATCGATTTGTTAACCGTTGATCTTACAATGATGATCTGAGTGAGATAAAAATAAATTATTAAAACAACTGATAAATATTTTCTCTATAAATCGAAATTTCTCTTGTTTTCTGCACATTGCAATATCAGCTCTTTCTTTTATCCACTTGCTATTTTTTTCTCTTTTCTCCTGCACTGTATTTTCTTTTTTTGCAATTACATTTCCCTACCCTGAATTCATGATTAAAATAAGAAATCAATAGGAATCTTTGGGAAATTTATCTCGAAAAGAATCTCCTCATTTCATCCATTTAAATGTCTTATTTTAAATATTTATTTTCAAATTGTATTTTGCGCTGTATTTTCAAATCAATAAAACAAAACAACGATAACATGTTTCAATAAATCCATGTTTTATTTGAGTTTTCAATTTATCAAAACATTACCTTGGATATAAAAGAAAAGGAAAAATATATTATACTTGTTTTAATGAGTTGTAACCTTATCGATAAATTTATTTGTATTTAGTTTCGATATTATCTGATATTTTCTAATAAATGTCTATGAAAGAAAAAATATGTTCATGCATTATCGGACTGGGCTTAATATTTAATATTATATTTCATTTTGAAAAATATATACGTAATAAAAACAAAAAGATTAAAATAATCAACTGAAGAGCATACAATAACAACTAGATAAAAACGTATTCTTCAACAATTTTTATTCAACAATTCTTCGTTCTGTATTAATCAGGGCTTGAATACTATCTAAAATCTCTCAGGAATAAATATGGTTTTTCAAAATTACTTTTGTTCATTATTTATTAGTAGTAAATCTTCTAAATTGCACCACATACACAAACATCACACAAAACATATTGTTAACATGACAAACACTGATCTAATAATAACACGGATTTTATAAATATTAATTAAAAGACATTCTAACTGATAGAAGAAGACTACGAGAAATGTAGATCAGTCCACCAATTGAGGAAAAAGCTGCCTATTAAGAAACAATTTTGATTTTTCCTGTGTTCTACAGGCAAGCCTTATTTTGGCTGTATGTGTGTTTATCTTTTGTGTATATTATTATAAATATAATTTTACATTGGTTAAAAGTATTTGATAAGATCTTTCAAAAAAAAATTAACGTTAAATCATTGAATGTATTTTTACTTTAGAAAATCACTACTCTTATTTCGAAAATATTTCACCATTCATTTTCATATAAGAAAATGTATAATAAATCCATTATCTAGTAATTATTCCGAATTGATATTATCAAATTAATCAATAATTGATAAATTATTTTATGGTTGTTAGAAAAATATTGTTCGACAGCAATAGATGAAGAATCCAAGACCCATGATTATCAGTAAACAACATCTGAAAACAATAAATTATAAATAAAGAAAAAAACCAAGTATATCATAGGAATTTAATTAGAAATCTAATATGCTGCTAAAATTAAACAGAATATTCCAATGTTGATCAGCATTACGATTTGTTTTCTTATCGTTTGGGACGAAATTAAAGAATGCAAAGAATGTAAATAAAATGTGTAAATACAGCACACAGCTTTATCGTATAACATTTTCGAAATTCGAACTGATGAAATCAAACGATGATTCCATCTAAATAAGCCGGGAAAACATTATTTAAAATGACCGACTTGAAATTCAATAATGACTTTTTTTCATTTATTTCAATTTATTCTGGGGATTTATTTTTGTTATTTTAAATTTTGATTATTTTGTTTTGGACTGATAATAAATGATGCAAATGATTTTCATCTATGTTTCTTCTCGGAAATTTATTAGAACTTGTCTAGAAATTATTGAAAATAGTCGTTATGAGCTTGTTAATCATACGAAAAGCTTCGATAACTACGAATTCAAAAATTTGGTTTTAATTAATATTTTGAACATAATTTTCTAACCTTATATATTTTATAACAAGAGTATTTATGAATCAAAATTTAATCTAACTTTAAAACATTTTAGAAGAATAATACTTCGAATAAAATGTCGAAAGATTATTCTAATATATATTGCACCGATGACTCTTTGCAACTCTCTTGGAATTGTTAATGTTTACGAGTCAAAAGATATGATAATGATAAAAATATCAGAAGCATTTTTACAATATGTAAAAATAGCTTTGATGATTACCATTTATTCACAAATTGATACCCAGTGATGAACTTTCATTTTAAAATGATATCGCTGTATAGAAATATGACGAAAAATATTATCAAAAATTACTGTTCTGTTGGATTATAAAGTGAAAACCATAAAGTGAATGATTGAGAATACAATTGTCAATTGAGAAAACTTTAATGAATCTAAACATGAATAATATTTGGAAATATTATTTACAATAATTTACCGTTAATTCATTGATATCCTAAAACCTCATTTAAACAATAATAGTTTTTAATATGCTCTGGTGGTTTAAACGATGGTTTAAAAGATAAACAATGCTCTAATTTTTTAATAAAAATGTAATAGTTATTTCAAAAAAGGAAACAATAAAAGAATATTACTTGATTAGTTTTTCGGAATACAGAAGTAAGAAATCTTAAATTTAATTTCATTAAATAGTTTACAATGGTCTTGGTGATTGGAAATGAGATGATTATTTATGGGATTGAATTGATATCAAAAGAAAAAATTCAATGTGCTATTTTTTAGAAAGGGTTTTTTAATTTCAAAACCAACTTCTGCTTAGTTTTCTGAAAACAAGCCCAACTGAAGAGTACTTGATCGAAACTAAAAAACCTTAAAAACCAAAGAAAAATATAAAAAAATTTCAAACCAATAATATAAAATATCATGAAGTGAAACACACTCATAGACACATACATATATCGATGTATAGTTCATTATTTAATGAAAGATATTTTATAAATAATTCTTTAATATTAAATAAATGTTAAAAACAAAATGTAATATTTATTATCAAAATTATAAAGGTATTCATAAACCAATGAAAAATAAATCTAAAACACATTTTGAAAATTAGAAAAAGATCTTAGTACAATGGAATAATGAAATCAAAACAGTACTGAATAACATCTTTGGTGAGTGCTAATACTGACTGCTTCATTTGGATTTGTAAATTTGAAGGGACTTCCTGATGGTTTGAGAATTGATTTACTGACCATACATCTTTTGTATTGTCTCCACTAACATTATTAATGCAATTGAATTCATGGTTTTGAAATACTTTCGATGCTGAATCAAGATTTTTAATCACTTTTAAAACCAAATAACAAATTAATCAGAGATAAATTTTATGTGTTTCCGTCTCTCTAAGCTTGATAAAACATCCGATTAGATGTAAAAATATTTAGAAATTGTAGTGTCATCTGGTATGATTAGATAGTAGCACTTGATACATGAACATTTATCATGAACAAGTATGGAATTTTACCATTAACTATACATTTTTTAATCAAAATATAATGAATTAATTAAATTTTCATTTGTTTTTTTTAGTATAATCGCTTTTTCTCTCTTACTTCTGAAACATTTTTATAATAAGCAAATCATTATTGGAAATAATATCTCTTCAATACATATTATATAAGTATTACAAATATTTAACAGAATAAAACATTCTAAGTGAAATAAGTAATTCCAAGTTTTCTGTAACTTCAATATAATTATAAATTCTCAACTTTTAGGCTCGATAAATATAACATGATATTTCTAATATTCTGAAAAGAATCCAATCTCTAAATTCAATGAAGATACTGTATAACCAAAATTAATTAAAATAATTAAATTATAACTGGAAATAATTTTAATATTTAGTTATGTTGATTAATTGTTAATTGATGAACGTTATCAAATAAACATTTTAATATCAGTCTTTTAAAGGTGCGCAACCAATAGCTACAGGACTGATATGAAGTTCAGTGAAATGGATGAGAATTTGATTACATCAAAGTATGAATCATTAAATGATTGATTCAAGGTCCTATCTTATACTGATTAGTAGAAAAATTTTTTAAACTGGTCTATGTGCGTTGTATTTAGAAAAGATCTAATCAGCAAACCCTAATAAATAATATATTAAGTCTTCATTCTTTTATTTAAAAATATACTTATCAAATTTAAATTTTAAGATACTATTGAGATCGTAAACGAATTTTAAGTGTTGACTGCAATCACACATCTCAAAAGTTTGATAAAACACTGATTTAATTATTAGGGAAATTATTTATTTATAATGTGTAGCAAATCTTTAATAGCATGTGTATATGTGATAGACATGATTAAGTTATAAAAACCAAATCTATTACAAGTCATTTAATTAATAGGTAATTTTATGATAAAAATATGAATAAAATTATTGATTATTGAGTTTTGTAGATTTATATTAAAAGAAACATTTTCCAAGTTATACAAACCAATGATGAAATTACAAACCAACCTAAATTTGCCATATCCAACGAATCGTAAAGAAAAATAAATGAATTAACACCATCTGAAAATGATTGAACATTTTAATATAAAATAAATAATTTCAAAATATAATAAAACAATAACGAGAAATATCATGATATATAAATAATATAATTAATTATAATGAAGTTAACATTATATAATTATTTGTTTTAATAGTACAAAAATTTATCCGAAATAACCCAATAGCAAATATATAATTAATTATATAATGCTAACCTCAATATGATTTCAGGTATCATTTATATATTTCAATATTGTTTCAATACTGTTTTCAGATGAACTGTATAAGGTTAAATTTTCTCATCTATATTTGAATTTACATTGATGACTATAATACTTTGAACTAATTAGGTTAATATGATTTCAGAACTTATTTGATATTTAAAACAAGGGTGCACATGTCATCAACCTTAATAGTGAAATGTTTTGTTAATGAATTTGCGGTTAAACATCGGTAATATATTAATTGTATTATTATTATTATTATTATTATTATTATTATTAATTACGATTTTTTATCTAAACTTTCATTCAAACGAAGGGAAATCAACAAAATAAATGCTTCAATGCTCCAAGAATATTTATTATATTAAGATTACAATATTAACATAATGATTGAGATAATTTTCATATAAAGGTGATAAAAATAAATTAAAATGAAAACATAAGATTAACAGGACAACACCAAATTATGCCCAATGAATAAAAATTTGTCCACTAGTGATATAAAACTAGATAAAATAATATCAAATAATCATATGATTACAAGTATCTCAGCAATATTTAATATAATATTGATAATGAATCTAATTAAGATTATTAATGTTTGAATTACGAGATTATTTATGATTGTCAGCATTTAAAATTGAATTTAAATTTCGAAGATTTAATTTTGTATAAAATTATATTTATTTGTTTAAATATTTATATTCAAAATAGAACTTGATGTCATGACTTTTCAGTTCGTTTTAAATATTTTTTAAAATATTAACGGCTTACGTGGAGACCATGCATCAGGATTCGATTATGAGAAGATCAATGACTGAAAATTAAGGAAAAGAAGGAGAACTACGTTGAGACTAAATATACAATATATACAGATATAAATAAGATGTCGAGAAGATAAAAGAAGATATAAAGAAGAATTAGGGAAGATATAAAGAATAAGAAAAGATATAATACAGGTAGAAAAACTAGAGATTTCGATGCAGATACAATTAAGAATACAATGAAAATCAAAGATTTTAAAGAAAGGAGGATGTGAGCATTTAAAATTTAATTTTCGAAAATTTAATTTTGTAAAAAAAATTATATTTATTTGTTTAAATAATTGTATTTAAAATAGAATTTGATGTCGTGACTTTTCAGTTCGTTTTTAAAATATTGTGGTATTTAAAATAGTAACGGCTAATAATGATATTAATAAATTGATATAAAGAAATATTTGTCATATTAAGAATGAATACAAGGAGCTTATATTGAAATAAATAATTCTCTGACAGAATGATAAACAATTATATATATATATATATGATCAATTAGAGAAATATTCGAAAATAATGGTTTATAAATAGGAATCAACCAGAAACTTGTAGAACAATTGATTGATTTGAAGATATTGAAGAAAATAAAATGAACGTGTGGGTTGTTATTTGCTGAATATAAACAATAAATCACTATTTCAAAATCTCTTCATCTCAATCACTTATGTGACTCATGGAATGTATAAATATATATAATGTACTAATATAATGTATTCATTGTGACCAATTTATCATTTGTTTATATTATCTGATTCATCACAAATTTCATATTTCTACAATTCAATATTGTTTCGAGAGATATTTCATTTCAAAATAACCAATAACGTTGTGAAAACTTTTCATGAAAATCTCCAAAAATAATTTCCCAATATCCAAACCACCGTTACAAAAGACTAAAGAATAACAGTTTGTACAAAATTTATAAAATCATTAATAAATTAATATTTTTTTGGTTTAAATCCTAAAAAAATTGCTATTTAGTTCTTATTGATTTTTATAATACGGCAAATATTGTAATAATACACGAACTCTAAATCAAGTGCATGAAATTCATCAATACATTCATTACATATCATACTGACTGTTGTACAGTTGTTATCATCAATATTAGTATAAACATCACAAAGATTTATTATTATAATTATCTATTGAAATCAACACATTTCTTAGTACAAGCTTTGATAAACAAAATCATTAACTGACCAATCAAACAATCGGCCAATGAAACAACACCATTTTAGAATTTCACACAACAAAAAATGGCGAATTCAATATGAAGTTATTCAGCATCAAAAGCAGCTTAAAAATTATTAAACACCCATGGATTTGGATAATAATTGATATACGTTTGTAAACAAACACAATAAATCACAACAATGCTATAATGAAGTGTTATCAAGATAGTCATATATTTGAGTGAGTGATTAAGTGATTTTAAATTATTATTGTGCAATTATTAAATATTTACCGGCTTTTAATTTTGTAGAAATTTCATTAATAATCTCCATCTGATCGTCATTATTTACGGAATCTTTAGTAAGAGAGCGATATAGTACAACACAATTGATGGATTGATTCTGTGTCTGAATGTTACAACATATTGAATTTAACATTATAATTTGAATACATTCTGCTCTACCTCTATTGTTAATATAAAACTTGTTATTTGATCTTCAATCAAAGAATTTAAGTAAATCCGTTTGGCATAATGAGAGACATTTGAAATGATGACCAATTTTTTATTTGTATTGTTGTGACTACAATTATCACTAACATTACATTTAACAATGCTGAAATAATCGTCTCCATAATTTTCATTCAACTTCCGGTGGATCTAAAAAGGCGCATTATAAGGCCAACGAATACAATGTTAACAACTAGTTTCACAGACACTGAATTTGATGCTGAGTATAAAAGAATTAATATAGTCGGGTTTTCCTTAGGAAATGGATTTTTTATTACATCATCACTGATAATATTATCTTCGATTTTCCAAATACACAATGAATATTTAAATTCCATTTCAGACTCTGCTTGGAAATTAATAATAGATTCATTGGCTAAAAATCTGTAGTAAAATTTCACTATAATAGAAATCTACATTAAAACATTGATGTTACTACGGAAATTATAATTATAATCAATACTAATAGATGAATGGTTATTAAGTTACCATAACGATATGGTGATCTTTTATAATATAATAATAATACATTGTACTAAATTAATCAATAGATTATCAATATTATATTGTATATTAAGTTTGTTTTAAAAAAACACAAAATTACCCTTTCTCTGAAGAGTAATGATTTTTTATTCCATTATAATTCCTAGTTTCTTCGGAGAGATTAAATTGAACACAAGGCTTAATAGATTTTAGAAATTTGATATTCAAACCACGAACTAGTAGAAGATCTTTGATTGATTTAAATGGACCTTTTTTATCTCTATAACGAATAATGCGTTCTGCCAAAGTCTGAGTAAAACCCGAAATCTTGGAAAGTGCAAGTTAATATTTTATATAGACTATATAATTATTACCATGGTTAATTGGAAAACATCGAATTGATTAATAAATATAACATTTTCTTTAGCGTTAGAACTAGATTCTATTGAAATTTCTGGTTTGATAAGCTATTAAAATCACAATGAATCTAAAATTAGCTAAAACCATCAATACTTTAAATTTAGCAGCACCAATTCCATTCACTAGGACAAGGTCTTCAACTTTTTCAAATTTTCCAATCTGATTTCTGTGTATTACTATATCATGGGCTATACTTCTGTTTACTCCAGGAAGTGTCATTAAGATCTCTTCTGAAGCAGTATTGATATCAACAAAGCCCGTTGATAAACTGTTGGAGAATTCGTTACATAATGGTTCCTAACAAAAGGTAGATAAAAATCTATCCCAATTCTGAAAAAAGTTTTATAAAATATATAACTAACTTGATAATCACTTTCTTCAATTTTATTAAATGTAAAACTTCTGTTTGAATTACTAATTTTTAATTTGCAGTGATTTTCAGGGCAGTTGTTATTTGAGTTGCAACAACCAATTAGGTAGCTATTAAGTCCTCCCATTTGATTTTAATGTGCAACAAAATAATCAATAGATTTATTAAAAATCTGGACTTTTAACAACAATTATAAAATTCTATTTTAAACGACTGTCGTTTGAAAAACTTCAGTTCAATAATTAAAACAAGATAAGTTCCATTTAATTTAAATATGAAATTAAGGAATATATATGACCTCATTTTAAGTTTAAAAATACCATATCGTTATTAAATAATTTGTTTTTTACTTAAGCTATTAATTTATGAAACTGAGTTTAACGATTACACAAATTCGGCTTGTTAAGTGTACATTTTGAATTGTCCATGTAGATATACTT
>JBBMOY011762506.1:0-13314 GCA_037951405.1 Platydemus manokwari | reverse complement strand
ATATATTACCACGTGATAATTGTCAGATTGTTGTCTTTAATACACTCTTCACATTATTGATAACCCACAAACAGCAACAATCATTTACATTGATTTAAGTCTTAATAATAATAATAATTATTATTATTATGTTTGTGGAGATAAAAATAAAAAGTCATTAAAATAATAGAGTTACGTTTTGTGGGTTTATTAATATTATTACTTTATGAAATGTATCTAAAGAAAATCAAAATTGTAAAATTTAAAAAGGTGTTACGAGCTATAGATTGTTAATGATTCGCTTTGATATTAAGATTATTATAAACTAACTCCAGCAGGTACAATTTTTATTCAGAAATTATAAATAAAACAAAATAGCTATGAATATTCCAATAAAATATAATTGTAAAGACAAATAGAATGTTAAAACTGAAACTATTCAATGCAATTGATAA
Source organism: Platydemus manokwari (assembly GCA_037951405.1). Lineage (NCBI taxonomy): Eukaryota > Metazoa > Platyhelminthes > Tricladida > Geoplanidae > Platydemus > Platydemus manokwari. The sequence goes on along the minus strand of JBBMOY011762506.1, from coordinate 12,880 downwards.
CAATTCAATACAATTGATAACAAATAATCAGGAGTAAATAAATTAAATTAATTATTGCCACAGTTATCGCTTTGAGTAAGAATTTATATACTCTTATGCTGGAGATTTGTGAGAGTTCTAGTTGCCTTTAGCATTACTGATAGTTGCCACCTATTGGTCGGCAAGTACGAAGGACAAGATGTTTGATTTTAGATTTCAAGTTTAAAAATTAATTACCGTTTGGTTGCAACAGGTTCAAGTTAAATGTATTAATAATTATTAAATATTTGTTCATTTTCGTAATAGTTATCACTGAAGTTAGAAAAGAAATGACGAAGTAGAATTTGAATAAAATTATCTATCGTGAGAAACCCATTATAACAATAAAATTATAAAAATCGATTTTCAAACAATAATTAATTTTCTCTTGAATAAAATCATAGTTTCTGACTAATTCTCTTAACAATGTATAGTAGCTTTCGAAGTTTTGCTTCACGTAACTCGTGGAATATCGATTGCGTGATAAATATCTTGATTATAATTTTTTTAACTTGTTTAATTAGTTTGATCTTGTATTTATTTTAATCAAAGCTTCTTAATTTATATTTTTCATTACTATTTTCTATTTTTGTATTTATTCAATACTATTTCGTGATTTTAAAAATATTATTTACTTATTTACAGTGTTTTTTTAAATTATATGATCTATTTATAGACTTACTTTAATCTATTTTTAGATTTATCAGTCTAAATAATTTTGGAAAATTTGAAAAAATGTATATAATTATTGCGGTGGGATTTGTACCCAACAATAGCATTATGAAATTAATGGACGAATTTGTGTTATATTCCCATAGCAAGATTGAAGAAAAAATATCAACGACAGTGAGACCTGGTAGTAGTGTATAAAGAAAGAAGAAACATAAACGTTAAGATATGAAACTATAACAACAAACACGATTTGACAAAAGTTGAAAGTGTTGGGAAATAAAGGCACATTTAAAGTTAGATTTAAAATTTGATTAAAACTGACGTGTTTTTTACAATTGAACTGATATTGAATATTTGATTATCATTTTATGATTTATATCTTTGATGCTTGATTTGATTTTTATCTGAACCATCGAAATACACACACGTGGAAACATGCGTTAGGCTATTAAAATAAAATTGTAATAATAATATCAAGAATAAGATGCAGTATATAAAAGTAATTTATTTTTATAATAAAAATAAATAAATAAATAATAAGTATATATCTCCAAAAATCAGTTTATTTTAAGCTTCAAAAATGAAAAATAAATTAATAATATGGTACGAACTTCCCAGTCTAAAATATTGTTTATTAAGCAATTTCTGTCTCTTCGAAATAACTACACTTATTGTTTACAAGAACAACTTGATCGAACTAACTTGGTTAAATTGTACAGAAAATAAAATAATTTAAAAAATTCATAAAATATTATGTAGTTGAATAACAAAATAAATTGGAACAAATTATACAATCGTTTATTAAAGAATTCAAGTTGATGAGTTTGCATAACACTATTAAACACCAGACACCCAACATCTTGATCATTGGAACATCAACATCATAATAGATGACATGGAATAATTTATTTTGTATAAAATATCTGACTTAAACGACGTTTATTCAAAGAAAATAAAACACTGATAATACTATTCATTTATTTTGGCTAAACATATTCTTGTTTACTCTTTTCATCACACTGGGTTATGGCTTACTCATTAAGAGTCTTCCTATTGAGTGACAGAAAATTTGTATTCTGGAAGAATAAATTAGAAATATAAATTACACTTAACTCAATATTATTGAAGATTCTCAAATAAGGAAGTTGTTTAGCTTAATAATTAAGATCAATTTCAAACTATTTTTCAATTAATTGTGCATTATCCTCTCAATTTATATACAGATCTGTAATTCTAACGATTTTTCAAAAATCCGATAAGACTTAATAATAAACTTTAGAGACAGTAAATAATGAATGTAAATAATGAAAATATTTTTTATACTTCCAATTATACAATTATATATTAAAAAATTTTCAGTTATTTTATTTTTTATTATTTTTATGCTATATTGTTCATAGAATACTCTATCAGATAGAATTATTCGTTAACAAAATATTTATTCATCATTAAAAATGGCATTAAATAACCTAACAAGATTTAATGAACTTATTGTCGATTGTTATTATAGATAACATTTACAAGTTATAATTTCATTCTACAATGAAAACTCCATAAACAAATCGATTTATTACATAATAGGAAGATCATTTTAATCTTACAATTGTTTAAATATATTATTAGAACTCGTGTAAATTAAAAGAGATAATTGAATATCGTTGCTGAACTTATCTAATTCTATAAAGTTATAAATACATTTCAGTATCATTTTATAAATTAAATTAAAAATTTAAAATCAAAAATATTTTAAAAACAATACAAATAATTAACGAAATTTAAATTATTAATTAGAAATGATTAAAATAATTTTTTCTGGTGATAAATATAATACTGATAAAATGTTGACGATCAAATATTATTTTATTATATTACTTTATAATAAAAATATAATTATAATTATTTGAGAAATAAGAGAAAAATAATAAAAATAAAATAACATGCCAATCAATACTCAACGTGCTGTTATTAATTAATATATTTGTTTAATTAATCAATAAAAAGAGTTTTTATTAAATTAATATGTCAAATTGGTCTTATAGTTCAAGTAGCAGATCTGATCGATACGATCGTAGTGATAGGAATAGTTACAGCGATAGGAATGGTCATTATAATGACAGGAGTAGCAAATACAATGACAGAAATAGTAACTACAATGATAGGAATAGTAGTTATAATGACAGAAGTAATAAATACAATGATTATAGATATGATGATAAACACCACGGATATGAGAGGAAAGAAGTAAGATCTCGATCACCATATGGAAATTCGTACAGGTAATGATGTAAAATTGTGGAAATAATAATTTTAATAAATGAATTAATTAAAGAAATAAAGAAAATCGCAGAGATGAACAAACTTTGAATGCAGTAGATTGGAAATCACATACTTTGATTCCATTTGAGAAGAATTTTTACCGAGAACAACCGATTGTTGCTAACAGGTCGATATCGGAAGTGGAACGATATCGACAAGTGAAAGAGATGACATTGAAGGGAGAAAATATTCCAAAACCGATATTTTCCTTCGATGAAATCGACCTTGCTCCAGAAATAGTTAATGTGATTAGAAAGAATGGCTGGAATGAACCAACTGCTATTCAAGCACAAGGTTGGCCAATGGCTCTTAGTGGTAGAAATGTTGTGGGAGTAGCTCGAACAGGTTCAGGTAAAACTGCCAGCTTCTTAATCCCAGCCATCGTACATTTGAAAGCTCAAGAAAGATTAAGAAGAGGAGATGGGCCGATTTGTTTGATAGTTGTTCCAACTCGTGAACTTGCTCAACAAGTACAAACTGTTGCAGATGAGTTTTGCAAGGCAGTCAATATTAGATCGGTTTGTTGTTATGGAGGATCGGATAAAAGAAGTCAAATCAGTGAGTTGAGAAATGGAGCAGAAATCGTTGTAGCCACACCAGGCCGTTTGATTGATTTGTTGAAATGTAATTTGACAAACCTTCATCGAACGACATATGTCGTGTTGGACGAAGCTGATCGTATGTTGGATATGGGTTTCGAACCACAAATCAGAAAGATATTCAGTCAAATTCGTCAAGACAGACAGACATTGATGTGGTCAGCTACATGGCCGAAAGAAGTTCAGAGATTAGCTCAAGATTTTCTCGGTCAATATATTCAAGTGAACATCGGATCACAAGATCTTCATGCCAATCCAAATATTCAACAGATTATAGAAAATGTGGATGATTACTCGAAAGATAGTCGACTTTTGGATATTCTTAGAAAAACTCCTCGTGATAAGATGATCGTTTTTACTGAAACAAAGAAAAAAGCTGATGTGATTTGTTCACTTCTTCGATCGAACGGATTCAAAGCTGGAGCAATGCATGGAAATAAAAGTCAAAGTGACAGAGAGTATATTCTCAATGGTTTTCGATCCGAACATTTGAATGTGCTCGTTGCAACAGATGTAGCTAGCAGAGGATTGGGTATGTTTGGAATTTTGTTGTTGTGATTTAATGAATGGTGACGATGGAAAAGTATCGGTGGTGATATATTAGATTGTTTGTGAAATGATTTGTTGATTGAATATCTCTGTATTGATTTGTGGAGATATTTTGTCGTTCAAAAAATATTTATAAACAATTTCTTAAGTGTTCCAAATGTGTCATTCGACTGCCGATTGATTGTGCTGAATTGGATGGTTATTGATTATTCGGCAAATATCAAATCGCAGAACGGAATGTCAGAAAAGGAACAATATCACGATATTGATGGCTAACATTGTTGTCCAACTCATTGTCAATTAATAAGCATCAGTAGATGGTCATAAATAATATAATATTCTTCAACCATTGGTTATTAATGGATTGTTTAGATGTTGACGATATTAAGGTTGTAATAAACTACGATTTCCCGATGCAATTCGAAGATTATATTCATAGAATTGGTCGAACTGGAAGACGGGGGAAATCTGGTGTTTCATATACATTTTTCAATCGAAAGAATGCAAAGAGTGTAAGACAAGAATTGATTGATATTTCTAGTTACTCATATGATCACAGGCAGCACCACTGGTGAAAGTTTTGGAAGAAGCAAATCAAATAGTTCCTGATAGCTTGTACGATTTGGCACATATAAGAAGAGATCAAAGAAGACAAAATAATTTCCATGCTCCACCTCCTGTACATACTAATGGTTTCTATCAGCAACCACCACCACCAATGGGTATCAATGCTCAGTATCTTCCTCCAAATAATTATTCAGCACCACCACCTAATACATACATGTCATACAATTATCCAGATGGCAACAATCAAAATAATTACTACAATTGATTTGACTGAGACTAGAACAAATATTTTTAATTTGTTGAGAATTTGTCAATGAAATAAAATATTTTATGTATCGACAGTACTGAACCTAAATCTTTAAAGAATTTTTAGATTTATCATACAATATTAATCATTCAACTGCTAAAATATAATGTTGAAGAGATAACCCCATTCCGATATTCAGGTCTTTATTTTGATTTATTATCGAGAATTAGGTTTTGTTTACATCTAAATTTTATAGTAAGGTAGTGTAGACGTAAAATTAACATGTATCAAAGAAGATATGGAGATATTAGATGTTTATGCTAATAAAATAAAATTCTTTCACGATTCTTAGAAACAAGTAAACGAATGTATTATATAATTGAAAATAAAAGTTTAAAAAGAAATTATCAAAGAAAAAAATATTTTGATTTCTCATTGAAGTAAAATATTTTTATGTATCGTTAGGAACGATTGAAATTTATAATGATAATTAACTAAGATTTCATTTTCTTGGTTTTTGATTTTATATTATTTTGTAACTATGCAAGGTTTTTTATTTTACAATAGCAAACTTCTTTTTTAATTTAATTAACAGAAGGACTTTTTAATTGGTAAATTTATAAAGTTAATTTTTTGCCAATAACAACAGATACAAATGTGATAGCAGCTTATTTTATTTATAAAATATTCAAAAATTATTGAATTGAATATTAACTGAAATTTTATTTTAAAATATTTAGTCTGTATTGTTTATTATATTTATAATTTATACAAAATAATAAGTTTTATCGTGTAACAATGTTTCCTGTTTACTGGCTTTATGGTTGCTACTATTTAAATAGGTTGTTTAACTGAGTTTCACTTTTAAATAAATATTATTAATCAATATGTCACATTGGGCCGATAGTGGAAGAGGTCGATCTGATAGATATGGCCGTAATGAAAGAAGTGACCACAATGATAAAAGCACCAGGAGTAGTTACAACGACCGTAGTGATAGATATAATAAAAGTGATCGGAATGACCACGGAAGAGACAAAACTGATAAACGCAGTTGGAACGATAAACCTAGAAGATCTAGGTCTCGCTCTCCTTATGGGAACTCTTATAGGTAATTTTAATAATATTTATAATTTGCTTACATATAATTTAAAGAAGTAGAGATTACAAAAAAGATGAACAAACTTTGGATATGGTGGATTGGAATTCACATGTTCTCATTCCATTCGAAAAGAATTTTTACAAAGAGAAGCCTATTGTTTTTTACAGACCGGTAGAAGAAGTTGAGAGATACCGTAAATTGAAAGAGATGACCGTTAGTGGCGAGAATATAGCTAAGCCTATATTTTCTTTCAATGAAATAGACTTCGCACCTGAAATAGTTTCGGTAATAATTAGAAATGGGTGGACAGAACCAACTCCTATACAAGCACAGGGGTTGCCTATGGCTTTGAGTGGTCGTAATGTAGTTGGAATCGCTAGAACTGGTTCTGGGAAAACTGCAACTTTTATCGTACCAGCAATCGTGCATTTGAAAGCTCAACCAAAATTAAGGAAGGGCGATGGGCCGATTTGTTTAATAGTAGTTCCAACTCGTGAACTTGCTCAACAAGTACAAAGTGTTGCCAACGATTTTTGCTATTCGTTTGGTATTAGATCGGTATGTTGTTATGGAGGTGCACACAAGGGAGATCAGATTGGTGAATTGAGAAAAGGAGCTGAAATTATTGTTGCAACACCGGGTCGATTGATTGATCTTCTTAAATGTGGTATTACTAATTTGCATCGAACGACATATGTAGTATTGGACGAAGCTGATCGTATGCTAGACATGGGATTTGAACCCCAAATTCGAAAGATATTCTCTCAGATTCGTCACGACAGACAGACTCTGATGTGGTCAGCAACTTGGCCCAAGGAAGTTCAAAAATTAGCTCAGGATTTTTTAGGGAAATATATTCAAGTTAACATTGGATCACGGGATTTACACGCCAATCCTGATATCCAACAGGTAGTTGAGATTATAGAAGAATATTCAAAAGATAGTCGACTGGTTGATTTTATCAAAAAATATCCTCAAGATAAAATGATAGTTTTCACTGAAACGAAACGGAAAGCTGATAAAATTAGTGGATTACTTCGATCAAATGGATTTAATTCTGGAGCAATGCATGGAGATAAATCTCAGAAGGATCGAGAATATATTTTAAATGGTGATTAAATTTTCCTAAAAACATCCTTTCATTTTATAATTATAGGTTTTAGAAATCGAACACTGAATATTCTTGTAGCAACCGATGTCGCTAGTAGAGGATTAGGTGGGTTTGGTTTTAAAATAGGATAATGATCCTGGTAGTTCGTAAATTGGAGTTTTGTCAAGGTTTATCTTGAATGTGGATTGTCCAGAATCGACCATACAAATTGAAGTCGAAATTTCATTTGTAGATCGATATTTTTTATTATTCACATCAAGTTTAATCATGGCCACATTCTAAATTATTTTTGGGTTATTTTTATAGCTTTTCTGCAATGCCGTTTTCTATTGATAGTTATTTGTAGAACTGGATAACTCCCGGTTTGCAATACAAATGACGGCAAGAATTGCTAGAAAAGCTGAGCGCGATATCATGATCATATTTGGCTCATCATGTTGACTAACTTTTTAAAGTAAGATTTGAAGTTAGTTGGCATCTTGTGACCGAACAAAATAATATTATAAATATAAAAAATTTCAATTATTTTTATTAATGATATTTAGATGTTGATGATATTAAGTTCGTTATCAATTATGATTTTCCCAATCAATTTGAAGACTATATCCATAGGATTGGGAGAACTGCTAGAAGTGGCAAAAGCGGGATGTCATTCACTTTTTTTAATAGAAAAAATGTTAAGATGGTAAGTTTAGCAATAATAACATTTACGTGATTTGACATCTTTTAAATAGGCGAATCTTCTAATAAAAATAATGGAAGATGCTAATCAAATGGTTCCTGATGCTTTGTATGATATGGTTTATATTCCAAAGGATAAACGGAAAAAGGCATACAACACGCCTTCAACACATCCGTTCAATGGATATTCTCGACCTATTAATCCGACTAATTCATTAAATAATTCATACAATGCTACCGGAAATAGATATGAATCCAAAGCAGATGGCTATTTAACTCGCAGTTATTCTGATAATTCAATCAAAGAAAATAATGTCGAAAGGAAACCGAATCCTAATACTTTATCATCATCTCAGGTTAATGGTGGAGTACCTTCTCAAAGAATTAGTAGATTTGGTGATCGAGTCCCGAATAATAATTTCTTCAGCGTTCCACCTCCTTTGACATCTTTTAATAGTTGTGATAATGAATGGAAGACACTCCCACCACCTATTCCAAATGGAAATGGTACTTATCCAACAATCTCACCTGAACTTAAAACTTTCTCAGGCTCTCGATTTAATCAAATGGCATTCTATGGCCCTCCTCCTCCATTGGAGAATGGGTCAGACAAAGCATTTTCTAGTTTTGATTGAGACTAGTGATTTTTTTATGAAATCATATCGTAGATATTTGTGAAATATTCGATTTTTGTTGTTGCAAAGTTTATTGTTTGGATTAACGATATAGTTTTGAGCAATAAATGTTGAGTTAAGTTGAAAAATAGTGTTTATCTTTTGACATCTGTTTCCTGATCTGGGATACTTTAAAAATTATCAATTTAAACAATCTTCGTTTATAATTATCACTATAAATATCGATACTGAATTAAAGAACAGAAATGGATATATGACTAAAAAATTTCAGACTTCTGGTACATCACTGTTATACGATGTGTTTCGAAATTTTGATTACAGTAAGAAATGGTTTTCTAGCGGCCACTGGTTTCTATTACAATAAGTGAACCATTGTAAGAGATAATTACCATAATAGCGAATAAACGTGAAATGACACAGCATATTTGCTAAATTGATGGAAAGGGCGTTAAAATATCAATTTAGATAACAAAACGAAACATGCAAACGTTAAAGATTGATAGCAAATGTTTCATTCATATGTTAGCGAAGATAAGGAGTTTCCAAATTTTGATATCGGTATATTTAAAGTATCAAAATCTAATGGAGCAAGACATAAATAAATTAAAATTATTAAAATATAATGTGTCCTTAGAACTGATATGGAACGATCAATCAAACCATAGACTATCCCTTTTTCTTGTTTTCGTCAAATGACTCCTGATTTATATTTTGGAACGATGACTAGAAAATTAGATTGGTTTGCTGCCATTGCAAATATTGTGTTTTCCTAGAGTTGGCTCAGTTGCTTCCCTGTAAATTATGACTGATTTATATTTATTTACCATCATGATTTCAACTTTTTCAATTCTGTTTAATGAACTCACATCTCGCCTACATTTCATTTCATTAATAAAAAACAGCTGTAATAATTATTATAATTGTAAGCAGCTACTATTTTATAAAGCACGGATTGAAAATGAACTGAAAAGTCACGACATCTAATTATATGTTAATTACAATTATTCAAACCATCAACGATTGAGACCCCTGCTCCATGCAAATCACATTATGATTTCATAATATGGGTTCCTACAATCTCAAAATCGAAATAAAATTTATCAAATTTCAGTTTATTATAAATCCTCACAATAATTATTATAATTACACACATCAATTAATATTGTCACAATTAATTAAAGTCAGATAAAAGCATGCTATTATCAATGTTAAAATAGTTTTAATACTCAAATAAAATGTTGAGATGAATAGAATGACGAAACATAAAATGATATAGTAAAATTAAATATAGATTTAAAAGATCACAATACAATTAACAATAATAATTAATCCTTTACAAAGAATCCAATTTATAATATGTTTCCAGTCCGTACTGATCGACGGAAGTAATATACAGTTTACTGTCTCAGATGAGAATTCACTCCAATCTTTTATTTCTACCTCCGATATGGCTAATTCGTCTTTAATGTCTGGAAACTTGACAATGCAAACATATTAGATTTATTCTGTAAGTTTAGCGAGTACCAAAACCACAGTAACATCATTACCGTCTTGGAAGATTTTTAAACACATAAAAGTTCGACAATTTCAACAAAATTTCCACTGTTTCACTTTAAACTTTAGTTCCGCAAACTGAACGTCATTAAAATTTCCACTTCGAATATGCCAAACTGACAAATTCAGTTTTAGTAGACAAGTTTCACTGTATTCCAATGTTTCATAGCACGTTATTTCTTAGTTAACTCGTAAGTTATTTTTGTGGACTGAACTGACTGAGTAATCTGCACTTATATTGCAAGTCAAATCGATTTATTTATTGTCGATGAAAAATAAAACATTTTCGCTATGAATCATATTTTATCTTTGTTCTAAATAGTAATTTAGAAATGGTGTCAATTTATTTTATTCTGACCTACTTATTTATTTGGCATAGATTTTTTTTCATAATGTTACTATTTATTAAAAATTCGTCGAAAGTTAAAAAGGTCCTAAAATGAAATTTTAAATTTGCTGAGTGTATTGCAAAATTCTATAAAGTTTGTTTAATTATATTGTTTATAAACATTTTGCATTTTTTTATTTAAGTTCTTAAGAAGAATTTAAGATGCTTGAAATCAAATATAAATTATGTTGGTGATTAAAAGTCGAATTACCTGATAAACGGATCAAAGTAGTTTGAATTAAAATTTATTGACAATTAGCGAGAAACCATTTGTTAACATTAGAAGGAAATTATAGATATTCTAAATTTTTACAATTTTATAAAAATAAGCAATGATATTATTAAACATATCTGCAATTAACTAACTTAATTTATTATAATGAAAATTAAAAATTAAAAACTCAAATAATCATATAGAAGTGTTGTGATTAAAAAGAGAACTTGGTTTTAAAACTATGTTTTATCCTTATTAGTTAATCTATTATTTATAGAAATTGCTATTTCATTGAAAATTCTGCATTGTTATAAAATCTCAGTTTTCAATGTTTATTGCACAGATCAATAAAATTTTATTGCACATCACGTTTTCATTATGTATGGTATCTTCTAATGTTATAATAATTTTACAAAACTTGAGTAGTTGTGGCGTCAATTGTTGAAGTTATAAACTCAAGTATTTTTGCTTTCGCTCGTTCACATTTAAAGATTCCAAAGCAAAAGCATTGACGTTACATATTATTAATGTATAATGATAATATTCAATATATAATTAGTCGAAGAACAATGATAATAGGTAATGATAATATATAATATATAATTAGTTAATCAATTTTAATATATAATACAAATAACCAATTAACACATTGACGGACAGTAGGAACAAATAAAGTTTGATATTGACGGTTTTAGACGCAATTGTTCGTAAAAATGTTAATAAAATTTAAAAAAGGTATTGTTACAAATAAGACGTTTTACACTGAAATAATATGTTTAATGCAATAACGATGTTATATACATCATTTTATTATTGATGATGTAATAACATCTTGGGAGGTTTATTGGATTGTAGTTACTGACAATTGCGCAATCACTAGTCAACATGCTTTCAAACAACATACACAGATCATACATATCACAATCACATTTCCATTTACAAATCTTCCTTACATCTCCTCTATTTCAAAATCCTTCAAATACTCTGTATTTCTTATTTTAACTTTCGCAGTCTCATTCTTCAGCTTGTAACTCCTGTCGTGAATTTTTTCTATTATTTGATATGGGCCCTCGTATCTATCTTCCATTTTATTAGGGTTTTTTCTTTTTATTAATACTCATTGGCCAATATTGTATTTTCTTTTCGTTTGTGGTTCTCCCTTATTCTTCTCATCATATCTAGCCCGCAGTTGTTTTTCAATATTCTTTTGATTCTGTTTTCTCTAATTCTCTAACCGATGTCCATTTATATCTTCCGTAATTTGTCTTTCTTGTCATTCTTTATTAATAGGTCTACCAAAAACTATTTCTGCTGCTGAATATTGTGCCAATTGTTCTATTGTATTCGATATCAGGCAACAAGTCAACCCAATCTGTGTATCTCTTGTCTTGATTACTTATCGTTATTTCGTCACGTATTGTTTGAAATTGTCGTTCGATCAGACCATTTGTACTGTGATGGTAAGGACTCGATTGTTTCAATAAAATGTGATGCTTTGTCAAGAGCTCTGAAATAACTTTGGAATCGAAGACTCTTCCTCTATCTGTATGTAGACGTTTCGGGGCGTCAGATTTTAGAATCCATTTATTTAGCAGCACCTCTGCTGTTATTTTGTCATATTGGTGGGCTACCGCTTGCAATGAAATGTATTTGCTGAAATGATCAATAATTGCCAAAATGTATTTGATTTAAAACATTTTCTTTTGTTTTTTTAGTCCACGTTTTCCTTCTTTGACATTTTTTAAACTTTTCTATTTTTCTTCTAACAGTTGCTTCACTTGCTTGTATTAAAAGATTATTACGTAAATATTCCTACACCTTTTTCGTATTTGCATGGCACAGCTCTTTATGTAATTCAAATTTTGTTTCTTTTATTTTTATTTTTTCGATTTCATCATTTTATTTATTTTCTTGGATAGCTAATAATCTGGTTTTGTTCTTATCTGTTTTCGCATCCTCATGAACCGTCTGTCACTGACTGCAAGAATTACAAGACTTTCTAGACATTCCATCAGCATTACTATGAAGTTCACCCTTTTGAAATATCTTGAAATTCTAAGATCGGAGTGGACATCATCGGTGACTTCAAATTATTGAAACTGTTTTCACATTCTTCGGACCACTTCAGTTTTGCCTTACTGGATCCACAAAAGCTTTCGAGTATTCTGGCGTGTTTTGCATAGTCTTTTACATATTTTCTATAATAATTAGTTAGACCTAAAAAACT
>JBBMOY011761396.1:0-13316 GCA_037951405.1 Platydemus manokwari | reverse complement strand
ATTAATCACAGACATGTTTAATAATATCATTGGTTATTTTTATAAAATAACTGTTAAAATTCATTATATATCCCAATTTAGGTCTAACATAATAAAGGTGTTTTAGATAATTTTTAATAAATGGAATTCGACCTGCTTTTATCATTTTTTCAAATAACAAAATTTTGTGAGATTTTGAATGTCTTGTCCATTTAATAATTCATTGAAAACAACTAAAATCTTTCTTAAGACCTTAAATAAAAATTGAAAATGTTTATTAAAGAATTTAATTAAAAAATACTATATAGAATTTTGCAATACACTCAACAAATTAAAAATTTTATTTTAGGACCCATTTTTAAGTTTAACCTATTATTTAATAACAAATTTTGGTTTTCTAATCACCACTGAGCTATTTTTCATGTTCCGCCAACTAAATAATATCAATCGTTGGGTTATTTTTTAATCTAAAAAACCGGAATAAAATATTCGAATGCTTTTCTTTATTAAAACCAAATGGTCATTACCAGGTAGTTCAAAATTCATAAAGACATCTATCGATGAAAAAATACTGTTTTTTTTTAATAAAATACTTTTTCATTATAAATATTATTATTAATAATACAATTAATTACACTACTGTTAATAATATTTTCAATAATATTATCGATATTATTAATAGTACTTTTACCGTGAATATTGTTAATAATAATATTGTCGTTAGTATAAACTCCATCCCTTGTATTATCTAAATGATATATTTACAGACGCATTATATATAATTCAGACTTGATTTGCCTTTCAAAACAGCGTTTCTGTTTATTCAGTTTCCTTTCACTATAATTTAAATGATAAACCTACATCTGGACTTCTTTTTTGCTTCCTGTTTTCATTTCAATGACGAGATCTGATAATATATTTTATAAACAGTTATCTATTAAATAACTTTTAAATTTGAGGAGTAAATTATTCATTAGCGATTATCTTTATACTCAACAAATGATGTACTTGATTCGATAAGATTATCCTCTTACACATTTTCATGAAATTCAAACCTATTTATCTTTGAGGTAATTTTCAAATCATCGTTAAGATTATCATTATCCATGAGTATCATTTAAATAACTTAATAATAATTGTTTATCTTCATTGCTTGTAATACTATGTTGCTAAAGAGGATAAAATTATCGGAATAGACTTATAAAGATAACAATTGGATCGTGCTTACTAGTCCTTTTGGAATATCGTACTCTTGACTGCAACCGACCAAAGGAATTTTAAGATCGGTAGCTAGCAGCGCCATTTCTTGATTGATAGAATTGGAAACAATATAAGCCGGATTAACACGGTAAATCTCGTTAAATCTTTTGATTTTCCCCATTATATAAAATGTTCCTCCAACGGGATTATAACCGTTGCCATAATCAAGTTTTATTCGAGTCAATTTTATATTTATTATTACGTTTTTAGCTGCAGAAAAATTGCGAAAATATTCCTGTTGCAGTTTTATCCATTCCTTTTCTTCATTGATAGGTTGAATAGAATCCCTGATGATCATCACGACATGGACCAACAAAGTGTTTGGAGTGGCGATGACTTCATGCATTTGGTGTACCTCACAAATGAGAAGATTGATGAATAGAAACAAATGGAATTTCATTATCCGTCGATTAGAGTTTTTATTTCAAATCTAGCAAATAAATTTAATTATAATTTACGTATCCACCAATAAGATCGCTCGATTGAGGAAAAATTTTATCAGAATAACATGTAGAACAAAGCAACGATTTGATGGTTTCAAAATGACAATTCGTTGTGGTTGATGAATAAAATTTAGCGCGTGCTTCCTTGACATAACCAGTAATAAAAATAGGCTAATTTTTAGTTTACAGTAGCTGTGGATTAATCAGTACTGGGAATGATTTGTTAGAAAAAATTAAGTACAAATCAACTCAAATATTTCCAATTTAATATAAGGGAAAGGATTTTTAAATCATGTTGCGAGCAATTCAAATAGATTGTGATTACAATAGTTCTTTGACAAATCAGGTTAATTATATATTCAACTATTCCGGATTATTATTAGTGTGAGATGTTAATTCGAAAAAATATCGAAGTTAATAATCTGTGATAATTTAAGCCACAGCTTGTTCTGAAAGTTACAAATTCGTTGAATAAGAAATGAAATCTTTGAAAGACATTGAAATCATATTATAAGTGTCCTCGTGATTTGAGAAATAACATTAGATTAATGGAGAAAGGAATTTCGATTAAAGATTGAAACAACTCCAATACTCATCAAGAAGGCATCGCTCAACTTATCAAAGAACACAATCGAATTAACGCCCTGAAGAATGAAATATTAGAATTAACTTTTATTGATAAAGTTATTATCAAAATATAAACAAACGTCAGTTAAGATGCCTTCTGATTGGGTTTGTTTTTGCTTATATATTCTTTAGTATGTCTTCTTCTCTCTATTAATAGCTACGAAGGCTTGCTGATTAAAAGATAAACAATCCTAGAGAATGGATTACCTAGGTGCTTTTAGAAATACCAAATCAAAAATCACCTGTCCCAACCCAGGTTTATTATGAAAACCTGTTAAGGATTACAAATCCCTGCCATAATCATTTTCAATCCCAAAGATTAACATATTTTTTTACTATGTACTCGTATCATTTATTCAAAAAGGTAATTCAAACGAAAGAGATTTCAAATATTAAAGAAGAAAATCCTGCGTACTCTGATTCGATGTGTCAAGTGAAACGATCACTCGAGACAATCAATTAATTTTTAAATTTAATGACTGCATCTATATGCTAGTTAAGGAAATGATCTCATCTATTTCTTTAGGTTTTAAACGAGAGTATTAGATGTGGGATTCAATCAAACCAAGTCAATGAAATAACAATCACATTCTTATTTACAGTGTCATTCGAGCAAAGATACGACAATGTAATGAGATTATTTAAATAAAGTACCTCGATATTGTTAAGGATAACTCACAGATAATATATATCCTGATTAATATCATTCGCAACTTGAATGAGAAAGACTAGTCTATGGGATGAAGCGAGTTTATATCGATTTAATAATATCTACAAAACAGAAACCTGCTCGTATTCTCTCTAGCAACAATAATTCGCCATCAAAAATTCAAAAAAACTTTTAAAATCAATCTTGACTCTCCAAATATGAAAGAAGATAAAAATAAAACTATTATGAGGATTTTATGCGGCGGATTTGTTATCATATACAGAGAGAAACGGTAATCTTGGTCAGTTATATTTTGAAAATACTTATTTAGTGCTAACTGGAATAGAAATAAAGAAAACAAAATGAAAATAAGTGAGGAAATATCATTAAATAATTGATAAAGACACCCGATAATGAGAAAAATAACGAAATTGTAAATCAAAATGAGAATCATTATATCAACATTTAATGAACAAGTTGCTATGACAACAATATCAAGTTAAATTTCGAAAAAATATATCAAAATTAATACTTAAAATGTAGAAGAATACTAATTTGAGTTCTTTTAGTCGATAAATCGATAAATGAATAAATTGTGTGAACTTCGGGTAACTATTTGGTATTTATAGCAACAGATGGTCAAAGTTGGAAATTCTAAGTGATTAATAAAACACACATGGAGTACACACAAGGTTGGAAGTTCCGATAAACGGTACAACCTTAAAAGTAATTCAGCGCATTAAAGTCATAAATAATATTTCTGGATAATTGTGTCACAAAGAAACGTGCAATTATAATTCTAAGTAAATTGGTGTAGGTTAATATATCTCTGTTTGACAAGCATTAGACGAGCTATCGAGATATTTTAGTGAAAGACAGAATTGGATTTTGTGATGATATTTGGTGAATTGTATCCGGATTCAGTTCGATTTTGAGGAACACTTAACGCTATTATTAGACGAAACGTTTATTTGGAGTTTGAGATTTGGAAAATTACTGTTTCTAAAATTTTATACTATTACATTTCCAGTAGATCCTACCTAAGTATTCTAAATTGGTGGACAAACTGAATTTGAAACAGAATAAGAAAGCACGAATAGATTAACGTTTAGAAATATCAAGATTATTTTAAAAGATTAATTTTAAAGAAGTTGATTACAAAATCGATATTACGTAATCATTTAATGCTGATAATTTCGATATTTTTGGATTGAAAAATATTTTATTTGTATTTAAATATGTTATGGAACTTTTAAATGTCAAGGTTACCAATTACAATAGTTTTCATCACGAATTTCTTATCATCATCTTCACGGCTATAAGTGTCTTCACTGATATTATTAGAGACACAAATGATGTTTACATTTATTTTCTGCTCTTATGGTTCTTAAATTAAAACAAATATCACCGAGAGATAAATATTTTTATCTAAGATTGTTTACTTGTTTGCAAATCATATTTCTGTGATCGTTCATTGTGCCGATCACATCTTGTTGACATTGAGAGTGTTTTTTTCTAAAGGGGAAACGAATTTCCTTCCCGAAAATCATTTTCAAAAATATTCGATAATAATATTTTCGTAAATAACTTCAATCGTATTCCTCAATTCCTCTCTTAATTAATAGGCATCGATTATTAAAAAGGCATCTTTTTATTAAAAATTTTAATCTATTTGTTATAATTTTTTATATCGAAAAATAATTTTTAGAAAAATGTAATTAAATCAATAAATATTTATTTATTTCAAAACTTCAAGTCATGTACAAAAGTCATAACACAGGTAACTTTGGAAAATTTCCTAAACAAACTATAACTTCAATTGGAGTTTCTACTGCCTCTGAATTTAATATTCTCGAAAGGTAACTCCCTGATATCTTAAGTTCAAATGATATTTTTTTAATTGATTTGGCTTGGCATTTCTTTATCTCAGTTGCCTAACCTATTGATTTCTTCTGCTGGCTCATATAATTCGCCGAAAACAGTGTTTGGAACATGACGATCTGAAATCAATCATGACGATTTGTTGTTGGAGCTTTGATTTGAAGGCTATTTTAAAACCACCCCCTTCCACACTTTTAATCATCAAATCTCGATAATTTCCTTCCAGCCTTACTTCTTTATGCAATTCCAAAGGTCGTTCGACTACCATTATGAACATCAGAATATTTATTGGTAAATTATGATTCAATTCGACAATGCTAATCGATTTACAATAATTATTAAAAAAATTAACAAAAAAATTCCAATTGATTAATTAAATAAAAATTTAATTGATAAAGTAAGAAATTACTTAAACTTTAATTTAATTATCTGTCATTGTTTCTATGTCGTATTGAGTTATTTGATTTTCGCTGATATTTTCTCCATTAATGTGTTTGTAACTCACAAAAAGGAAGAACGGTCAAATGTCATCGTCACTATGATTATATTAAATAGCTAATTAAACTATTTATTGAAAAATACAATATTTTATTATCGATTGATCTAGTGAGAGTAAGACTTCGGAATTCTTCAATAATAACTACCAAAGTACACATAATTTGTTCTAGTAACGACAAAGCAAAAGAAATTTACAAGATGCTATGCAAGCACAAATGCATTATTACCATTTGAAATCTAAAAGCTTTCTTTTTTCTGGTGAGAATGAATCTGTTTGATAATCTCTATAGATACGGTGTACAGCCATTCTGTATAATCCTGACGACAGAAATAAACACATCTGTAATATTGGCATAATATAATCTTCTTTCAATTCCAATTTTATTTTATTTTATTGAAAATTCTTTTAAGAAGGCTTTACTCACTAAGAATTAACTTTGCCAATTATCGACTAATTATAGAGAGAAAGTCGTTAACTGGTGGAGCTAGTTAAAATTATTCCAAATGTGTGTCTGGCCTATTCTATTATCTGTAACAAAGTACCATTCAGACCTGCTTGTGATCTGTCTCGAGATCAGTTTATGATGAATGCTAAACATTTACCTCTTCAAATCCTAGTAATTTCTCCTTCTATTGAAAGAAAACTGAAGATGATTGGAAAGCAATTCTTTCCTTGTTGCTGAGGTCCACCATTACAAATTGAAATCATTCTTGAGATTCATCTGATAGGGCGAATTTTTCGTCAGAAAATTCATGTTTCAACAATTATTAGTGTTGTTAATGATTTTCTGTCAACATTTTCGAAGGGATTTTCTAAATATATTTTCTATATAAGAGATTCAGCGATAATTGACATACTATGTTCTGTGATTGTAATTCGTTGTTATTTCCTATTATGCTCGACTGAGAACTTTATATTTCCTTTATATTTATTGACAATTTAAAAGATCCTATATTCTATGTTGGAGTTTTTGGTGAAGTTAAAAAATACTTAAATCTATGACTGCGGTTGGCATAATTCTAAAAGAATGATTGAATACGGTTTGAAAGGATTTTGATTAATAATGTCAAATAAATGAATTCTTTTCCGATAATTTTGAGTGGCGCCTCAAACTAGGCTCATATATAATCACCAATTTATTTTGAAATATTTTTGAAAAATTCCCCTCACTTCAAGAAACTTCTGTTTTGAACTGTTTACTTACACATGGAAAAATAGATTTTGAAACAATTTAAAAATACCCTCTTCATCTTTAAATTTCGAACAATGATCTGATAACGTTTTCAGAACGTCAGAATATTAAATAGACTTTGACCTCCTCCAACTCATAATATGCAAATCATTGATTGCGTCTGGCATGTAATAAATTTATTTAAGATAATCAATCAATAGAAATAATGACATAAAAGTCAAAATCATTTTAGCGAAGACATACAAAAACACTCTGTAAAATTATCCTCGTTAATGAATTCTGAATTTCAGTCTGAAATCAGATTTGAAGTTAAGAAGTTTCATCACACATCAATCACATTAAAGTCTACATCAAGGTATGCATTATTGTTTTGAAAGGAAAACATTGGAAACGATATATTTTTCCATCGAAAGTTCAACCAAAATTTGCTAATCCTTTTTATCTAACAATTCTAAGCTCTGTGCTAATTGATTGTACCAGTTTAACATAACAAAGCATTTCACAGTCATAATTATCTACAATTGTCTTTCAGAATCCTGAAATTAAGATCGACTTTATGAAAATGATTTTGATAATTGGTTTGTTTCACAGACAAAAATACGGATTAATGGGAAGAGATTGAAGTCGACATCAAATTAAATATTTGTATAGATTTTCACAAATTCACCAAATGATTTACGAATTTATAAAATAAGTAAATATAAAGCGATTTTCATTTTATATTGACAATTCTCTGTGAACGTTGGCTTGGAAATTTGTTTATTTTGACTGACATCGTGCTCTATCAGTTAATGATTTGGGTGAGATTGTTTTCATTCATTTCAATTCCAGTTTGGAAATCTTTGTTTTTCTGTGACAAAGACTGAGCCAAGGAAGCGTTTGAATTACTTTCTGTTGATTGACTGAGGTAACAAAAAATTTCGATATCGGCAGACATAATTTTCAAAAAGGTACCACTGGCATGTTTTCTGTTTCATTTAGCTCAATGATAAAGATTTGCAACGGTTGGTTTTAATGTTTCTTCAAATATTTTTCAAATAATTATTAATATAATACCTTCCGTTACCATTTAAACTACCCTATTCATTTCGACTCCAGTTACATATTTAGAGTTACCTTTCAACTACTCTTGAACAAAAATGAAAGATTATAAATATGAACCGTATTTTTAATATTAAATTCTTATTTGTTTAAACAAATACGATGACCATAAAAAGATAAATAAACTAAAGGTAAAAGAATACAATTAAATATTAAAGGAAAGTGAGTGATAATAAAAAAAGTAAAATATAATACGAAATTAAATAATAATAATAATAATAATTAGAAATAAAAGATAAATCCAAAAGATACAACAAAACTGCTGTGGAAACAATTGTGCCATTTAAAATTAAATTAGTTATTGTTTAAACTAACCAATGAATACAATTTTAATAAATATTAAGTGTTAGGGTTCAACAATTAATTTGCATTGAAAAATATGTGCATGACAGTACGTATAAAATGTGTATTAATTTTTACTGTATTAATTATTTTTAAGCAATGTGTATTTTTATGACTTTCTCATTTTTGAGCAAAGACACGTTCAAAATATTGATATTTATGACAATTATTATTTATATTTACTTAAAATAATAATACCAATAAATCAGCATTAGTAAGCCCGTCGAAATTCCCTGAAATAATAAATTAATTTACAAAATAATAACACTCAATGAGATATCGCGCATTAACAGCGACAAATAAATTATCATCTGTTTCTCCCCATGAACATTTTATAGCAGGATCAAATATATCACTCGATTAAATTTAATCGAGAGATATTTTCTCTGCCTAATAAATATATTAGTATATAATTTATCTCACTAGTGAATAAATTCACTGGCATTAAATTTAATGGCAGACAATATCTGCGAGTCATTCACCGTATATAAGGCAGTGATTTCAAACAACACGTAAACAATTTAAAGACACAATTTTTGGACATAATTTTTCGCTGTTAATTTTTCACCACCAATTCTGTTACTGCCCTCTGACGTTACATCAAGTAGAGAAGGCCCATCATTCATATTTCCATTCAAAGCACTGAAGGAGATCATCAGGTGCTGAAGATCAATTTTCCTGTATATGCTCGGCATTTGCTGGAAGACCCAAAGACTGATACCTGTAAAAACTGATCTATATTATAAATCGTATCTTGTATTTCATATTATAGAGTTTTTGTTCAAAGATCTTGAAGATAAATGTTCTACTCCTAAAGTTGGAGATAGTTAGCCGTTCTTTTCTGGAAGTTGTGAGGTCCTTTATAAGTATAATTTGATGTATAGTGTAGTTTTAAAATCCATTGTAATTGATAACCATTTGTTGTGTTGATGTTAATTGCTAAAAAATATTTGTAATAATAAATCTTAGTTATCATTCATGTAGGGATTGTAAAATTGTTGCTCATTATTATTAACATAGATAATAGTTTTTAATAGTTAAAGTTTTTTATAAATTTTGAGAATGCTAATTAGGTTAAGTAAAATATATCGCTACTGCCACCCTTATGATTTTCATACAACAGGGCTGTGCAAGGTGAAGAAACATCAACATAAGGTATATAACACCTGTGGCCTTAATCAAGAGCTCATAGAGACTGATTAAAACAGTAGTGGTATCAAATAAGATTAAGAAGTTAAATAAATAAATCTATAAGGCCCCAACGTAACATAAGTATATTTAATAATTGGAAGTCGAGAATAACCGTTTTTAATTAAAACCGAAAATGAGAATAGACAAATAGTAGATTTCGTACAGTAACAAGTTTGAAAATCAGGATTGCACGCAGAACGGATGTGCATGAAATAATGGTCTAAAGAGCGATGTAACTCTTTATGATCACCATTTCAAAGAGAAGATTATTAAAGTAAAATGTTTAATTATAGCATGTTAAACCCTTAAACAAGTTGTGAGAAATTAGAGTATCGCATTTCACTTGTAATCCATATGTGGTGAGCTTATTAGTAAATTAGCATTGAGTTACATTATTGGTCAGACCGAAAAAACATAAAGAAACGAGCATATAAAGAAATTAAAGAAATCAGAAAACCGTCGATAAATATAAACAAATTGATTCTGAAAATAAACACGTTATTTATTCTATCAATTTATTTCCACGCTATAACTCGATTAGCACAATTCAGAATTAGTTGATCATGTCATCCGTCATTGAATTCACACATTAAAATTGTGAACTATCCAAACGAAACAAAGCTAAAGACCGTGGGACCATTCATCCTGCACGACCCAGGGCTTATATAGAATTATATAAGCGTTTAGCACTTAGTGAAGCGAGACACTAAAAAAGAAAGCAAACCAAATATTTCTCAACAAGTTTTGTTATTTTGTATATTGTAAAATATAAAAATAATAATAATGATAATCACTGTTGTTATTTATTGTGTCTTGGGGCCCAGCCCAAACACTCTCTGATTAATTCATTAACCATAACCAAAGATATACTCAATTCTCCTTATAGTTGCCCGACTAATAACTGCCAACTATCTATAATGAATTAAAGGACCTTGCGGCTCTCTGCTCGAGGATCGTGTAGACTCTTAAAAGAACAACAGCAAATAATCAATTAATTATCAATCAATAAAATACTCCTGGTTATTTGTTAAACAATATCTATTGATTATTATTGATCATTGTTATTGAATTTTGTAGTGTGTTTATCATTATTTATTTTATTCTCCGAGAAATATATATTATTACATCATTTATTTTATTTATAATACAAGTCGCTAACATCATTTTGTTACACTGGATTCTGGAGTCAGGCATTACCAATCTATAAAACCCTCTGAAGTTAGGAAATCAAATTAAACCGCCTTGAGACCTAACAGTATTGTGAATTGAAATAAATTCAATAAACATTAGAATTTTTAACTAAACAAAGCTTTTGTAAATGAAGTTGCCACAAAAATTCTCTTTTTGAAAACTCTCTTTAGTGAACCGCAAATCTTTGGAAACTTTTGTTAGGTTCAATTGGTGGGTTTATGGGATAAACAGGTTATTCTGTGTTTCTAAGATTAAGTTTTTCTTTAAGGATATGATTCATTTAAAGATTTTTGTATTTGAAGTGCCGTTATACTGTCATGGTATTGATAAGAAGACGATCGTCCAGGTGCAGGTAAAAGAAATAAAAATAGTTCTAATTAACTGAAAATTTATAGTTTTTTGAGAAGGAAATCTCCAAATAGTATCGATCAGGATACTTCTGGTATTCAAAATATGACGAATTCAATTTCTCTAACAAAAACCCTGATTATCATGCAATTCAAACCATAATTATTCATTTTATTAGAAGTCGAAACATGATTCAATTCTTTCCAGACAATATCATGGAATTAATTATAGTTTTATGGTATCGACAAGAATAATATTAACGGTTTTTGGAAACCTGAGAAATGAATTGAAAATATGATTCAAGAAATAAGAAATTTTCTCCTTAGTTATGCGTGAATGCATTTTTTGTTTCCAGTTATAAAGATTGAGACGAGAATAAATAATATGTTATCAAACAGTATAATATTTTAGTTGAGAATGTTACAAATTGGCTAATCAATTCAGTCTGTATGTGAATGGATTTTCGATTTTGTTGAAAACAATCTTGTACAAACACAAATACGAAAAACAAACCAATTCCACACATCTGGTCTCAGGCAATTTTATATCTCTATTCATTCTGTATTTAAAAATACTCTAATTTATTTCAATGCCCTGTAAAATTAAACCAAATAAAGCTAGTCAAATCGGATATTCGTCTTAAATCACTGAGCTGTAAAATAAATTATCTGTTCTTGCATTGTCATCTAAATAGGAAACCCAAATAGCGAAATATTTTTTGTCCGCATTGCAATACCAATGATAATGACAATTTTATCATTTTGAAACAAATATTATGAATCGATTTAGTAATCTAATCAAATATTTATCAATATTTATTGTATCAATAGATTATTTATCTTATTCCAATAATAACTCAATCAATAAAATGAAATGTGCTGTCAGAATTATAATTATATAATAATAACAAGCAAGGATCTATTGGATATATGTGAATATTCGACCTCGATTTGTAATTCTCAAACCCATATTATAGCGTGGTTGATTGTGAGATAATTTGTTTATAGTTGATGTAAACTGTGTTGCAGAAATATTTTTCAATGAAATTAAAACAAAAATATTTTAGAAATAATTAAATTTTTAACTAAGAAATAACAAAGAAATTGTAAAAAACACAAGAACACTGCGGGTGGTCACTTACAGAGAATCAGGTTGCAAAAAGAAACGTCACAAGGAATTACAGTACTCCTTATCTAATGTTAACGTAGAATATAGTATAGGAAACATCTTTTGCTATATTTTTCAAACAAAATAATCGGTATAAAAATTATAAAATCAGTCTACTGGTAAATAGTAAGTAATATAAAAATATAATTTTAAAATTCTCAAAATGTTAGCATTAATGGAATAACTATACGAGTATTAAGGAGTTCTTTAAAGATATAATTGAAAACATTTTACTGTGGAATCGGTTAAGCTTTCATAAATTCTAATTGTGACCTTATGCCACTCAGTCTTGATCTTTGTTCATAAATCTTCAAACCTCATATCATCAAAGATTAAATCTTCTAATGCCATTGAAAAATAATTAATCGTAAATTTACTAACTCGGTAATTTGCAATCTCGTTAAGTTTAAATTAAATCATATAACTTCCTCCTACAAAATAAGCTCATAATTTTCTTGTTCTTGGTCTCATTTATTTCAAAATTAGATTCCAGAGTTATTATTAATATAAAGGTGTTTTCATGACCTGCAAAGATTCTGAGTATCTCCAACAATAGTTATCTTATACTTAACTTGTTATCAACATCATTTTGTTCTTCAAATATTTTCATTAATCATTTCCTTATTAACTATAAGAAGAATCTTTAATCCAGGATTAGTTGTCGAGATATCTTTAGAATATCTTTACCAGTGATGCTTGACACGCAGATATGCAAACTATTCTAATTAATCATGTTGATATACCAGGTTTAGATGCAGTAGAAAATCTTAGAAACCTTAGAAGAAATTTTTCCAATAAGACTTTCAGTACGATACTGCGTAGCAAACAGTCATATAAAATGCTTATAAAATTCTAAAATTACAAATTCTGGCATTCGGTTATGCCATTCGGCATTCTAATAATTAATGAAGATCCATCGGAGCTTAAGAAACAAAAGAATACATTAAGTCGAACATAAAATTTAGAATTCTTCATGTCTATTATTTTATGACGTTAGCGAATGTAATCTGAATGGTTATGATTGGTCATTGTGTGAGATTGTGATTCTGAGATAAGATTGTGATTCTGTGAGATGAGATTGTGATTCTGTGAGATGAGATTGTGACTCCGTGAGATAAGATTGTGATTCTGTGAGATGAGATTGTGACTCTGTGAGATGAGATTGTGATTCTGTGAGATAAGATTGTGATTCTGTGAGATGAGATTGTGATTCTGTGAGATAAGATTGTGATTCTGTGAGATGAGATTGTGACTCCGTGAGATGAGATTGTGATTCTGTGAGATGAGATTGTAATTCTGTGAGATGAGATTGTGATTCTGTGAGATGAGATTGTGATTCTGTGAGATGAGATTGTAACTCTGTGAGATGAGATTGTGATTCTGTGAGATGAGATTGTGATTCTGTGAGATAAGATTGTGATTCTGTGAGATGAGATTGTGACTCCG
>JBBMOY011760285.1:0-13321 GCA_037951405.1 Platydemus manokwari | reverse complement strand
GAAATTTTAATATCATTTAAACTTCAATTTTAATTGCGTTAAAAAATTAATGACTTTAAATTAAAATTAATTTTGCTTTAATTCCACTTATGAGAATATTTAGGTGAAACTAAATTTATAATCCTAACAACAAATTAAAACTGTTTTCATTGAAATTTCGTATCGTTTCTTGTGGTCTGAAGTTTTGTAAGAACTTATAATGTATGAATACCCGCCCATGAAATATAAAGCAAGGTTATATTATATATGTTATCTACTATTATTTATTAATGATTGAAATATAAAATATAATTAGAATATGAGTAATTTGAAATTCACCAAAATACTTCAATTTAAAATCTACATTATTAAAACGATGGAAAACATTTAATATTTTAATGTGATAATTTTCAAAATGTTTTTTTCTCATAAATAACAATTCAATTAATTCTTTCAACACATACAATTTTATGTAAAAAAAATTTATTTTATTTTTAATGGTGAAATTCTTTAGGCCATAAAATTAATCAATGCAATTTTTCTATTACTTGTTGGATATTGATATTTAGAAATGAGTTAAAAAATACTTTAATGATAATCATCGATGAGAAGTTTTTGTAGCCCAGGTTTTTCGGGATGAATCAAATATTAAATTTTATATTTAAATACTAGAATAACGTGCTTTAAATTATTATATTTAGATATTATTTTTTAAAAAACTTAATTTTAATAATTTTTACAGTACCTGATTAATTAAATTAAATTTTATCCAATATATTTTTTAAAAATTATAATAAATGATTCGAAATATTTCTAAACAAATCTTTAAATTTATTGTATCAATGGCTATTTCGATCATTAAATTCCAAATTCCGAAAAAACCGTTATTTCACTTAGCCAATCCAATAAACGATAGTTTTGATGATTTTGAAATCGACTCAAACAATAATTTGAAAAAAAATCAAAAAATAATTCCAAATTTAGTATCTCTTATTTCTGAGAAAAATAGTCATTCAAAATCCACCGTCGAAATTAAATCGCACAACTTTAATAAACAAGATTTATCGAAAACGCACATACAATATTTAGAAAACAAAGATTATTCTAATTATCAGAAAAAGAAAACCATAAATCGCGAAAAATCCAGATCCCGGTCGAGATCAAAATTTAGTTATCTATCAAGAGCAAAATCCAGATCAAAATCAAAATATAGATCAAAATCAAGATCTAACTATAGATCAAGGTCAAGAACAAAATATAGTTTAAGTTCAAGATCAAAATATAGATCAAAGTCAAGATCAAAATATAGATCAAGGTCAAGAACAAAATATAGGTCAAAGTCTAGATCAAAATATAGATCAAAGTCTAGATCAAAATATAGATCAAGGTCAAGATCAAAATATAGATCAAAGTCTAGATCAAAATATAGATCAAGGTCAAGATCAAAATATAGATCAAGGTCAAGAACAAAATATAGTTCAAGTTTAAAATCAAAATATAGATCAAAGTCAAAATCAAAATATAGATCAAGGTCAAGAACAAAATTTACATTAAGATCAAAAGAAAAATTCAGATCACAATCAAAAACCAAATCTAGATCAAGATCAAAATATAGATCAAGACCTACATTCAGATCAAAGTCTAGGTCAAAACTCAGATCAGAGTGTAGTTCTTACCGCAACAACAAAAAATCGTGTAAAGATAAAAGTCATGATTACAAAGAATATAATAACGAGCTATCCAACAATAAGCACAGTAATATGAACTACAGAAATGATCACGTTTCAAATGATAATAAACAAACATCACAAGAAATTAACAAATGCGAAAGAAAAAAGAATGAAAGGAAAAATGATTTCCCAATAGAGTATAAAACAGAACGTTCGAGACAAAATGTTAAAG
Source organism: Platydemus manokwari (assembly GCA_037951405.1). Lineage (NCBI taxonomy): Eukaryota > Metazoa > Platyhelminthes > Tricladida > Geoplanidae > Platydemus > Platydemus manokwari. The sequence goes on along the minus strand of JBBMOY011760285.1, from coordinate 11,440 downwards.
AAAAAAGGATAGAAAAAGAAACAAGAAAAGAAAAAGAAATAAGAACGGATTTTGATAGTAAAACAGAAAAGGAAAGATTAATTAAAAAAGAAAATTATTATACTAATAAAAATCACTCAAAAAATGTAAAAGAATTAGTAATTTTAAAAAAAAATAAAAATAAACCTAAACAAGATGGAAAAGAACAATCAAATAACAATCAAAACCTACTTTATAATAAAGAATTTAAAGAACAAAAAAGAACGAAACATGAACAAAAGTACATACAAGAGAAGGACAAAAAATCAAACAATAATCAATCAAATAAAAATCAAAACCGGTCTCATAATAAAGAATCTAATAGAAAAAATGGAAAGGAACGTGAGTATTTACAAAAGTATGAACAAGAGGAGAACAAAAATGCTAACAATAATCAACTAAATGAAATTCAAAACCAGTCTCATAATAAAGAATATAAAAAAGAAAATCGTAAGGAACATGAAAATGTACAAAAGAACAAAGAAGAGGAGGACAAAAATGCTAACAATAATCAACCAAATGAAAATCGAAACCAGTTTCATGAGTTTAAAGATTTGGATTTCAAATCTTCCTTATTGAATAAATCACCATTACTTGATTTATCACAAATGAACTGTGCAGATCCTCAAATAGAAATAAAAACCGAAACAGATGAAATACTGGAAATTATAAATAGTTCTGAAATGTCAATTTCATCATTTGGTACTGATGTAGACGGCAAAATTAGCACCGACAACAACGAGAGTTCAAATCATTGTGAATTCTCAGATCAAATTGAATGTTTAACAGAAAGTAAAAATCCTTCATCAAATTGCAATGTTACCGACAATGTACATGATAGCAGAAGTCCCCAATGCATTAATCAAAACATTAATGGTAACGAAATGTCAGTTGATGAGTATGTTAATGTAAATTCTGTGGATAAGCAGGTATTAGCTCGTAGATTATCAAAGATTCACAGTAAGCGATTCTTTGGAAATGTTCAAAAATTAATAGTGAATGCTCATCATGATAATGTTCCTGGGATAAATCTCAATGAAGAAACAAAAGAAGTCAACTTGTGCCTGGATCAAATTCCTAATCATCTTCTTTCTGCATTGAAGGATCTGGTAGATAATTTCAGAAATAGAAAAATTATCTAAGCAGCAATAATTTTAATAATTTTATTATTTTTTGTTTGTGACTTGAATTATTTTTCAATTCTTTTATTATTTTTCAATAAATGAAAATTGTTTTTGGTGGTTTCTCAATATATTTGTAACAAAATTGTCGTTTTTTTATACTTAACAATAATGGGTTTAAAATATTTCCGTTCTTAGGGATTTTAGTTGAGTTTGTTATTAATACTTTTGGTTTTTTTTTTCATTGTAAAGAATAAAAATACAATAAAATAATCGACAGCAGGTCGATTTTAACATTTTTTTTGTTTATCGCAACTAATTATTTTCGAATCTGATTCACTTCTAATTAAAAGACATAAATTGATAAAATGAAGAACATAGACTGAGACAGATCTTATTTTAATTGATAATTGATACTCTGCATGTAAATGCAATTATATTCTGACCTATCATTATGAAATGGTCCTCGATGAAATGTGAAAAAATTACTTAAAATTACATTATTAGCAAATAATTTAAAACTAATTTGTTAATTAGGCTAATTTTTTTCAAGCCAAAGAAAACTAAATAAGCCAGATTAAAAATACTAAAATTAAAATACAAAAAATTAAATTTTACTTTTCTGGAAAAAATTATATAAATAAATGCAGAAAGAGGAAATAAAAACTAAACAAAGGATTGGTATTGTTAATTTTTGCAGCGCTAAATACTTTTTTAAAATATAGTCACTAAAATTTGTACAAACCAATCTTGAAGCAGTAAAAAGGTAGAGACGTGGAACGTAAGCACTAACTAATTTTTGCAGCGATTTTAAGCAAATGTTGAGTGAGTCAGAAACGACTTGAAAACCTGGAAAAGGACATCCATACTGACAAGAAATACGCATTAGCGAAACAGATGTTTTAAATTTTACTCCAACTTTCAATCAACACATGTCAACACATGATAAACAATGGCCCAATGACAATAAAGCATGAAGAAAAAAAATTAATTAAAACTCTTAATCATAAATAGAGAATCTTTAAAAAATCGATGCACAATATCAAGCTTTCTGGGTCGGTAAATTTCGACGTATTCACCTTTTAAGTGCTGAACCCTGTGTGATTTGACATTGAATTGTGAGAAATCGAATTGTGAGAAAAATTTGACTTCATAATTGTGTTAAATTTGTGGTTAGAGCTTTGAGTTAAGAATTATCCTAAACTGACAATCTTCAAATAAGAATTTGGTCTCATCAGTTAAGATATCAAAATCTTTATAAATTCTGATTAACGAAAATCTACAACTAGGAAAATTAAAAATTCGATAAATCAGTTCCAAAAAATTTAAATTTATCCTGTATCGAAAATATGTCACAAATAAAGTAAGAAAGAGACTTTAAAAGCAAAAAGAAGTAAAAATGAAAATGGTTCACCATATTTCAATTTTTATCATTCAACAATATATATTTAGATCGATAAATACGCTGTATGCACATTATTAAAATTCCTGACCCATAAAATTCGCTTCCAAAAGTTATTTCAAACCAAACGATCTCGAAGATAAGTAGAGCACATTATTTTCAATTTTGAAAACATTCTTACTTTTATAAATTTTTTAAGTACAACGTTAATCTAAAGAAATAGGCTCGAAAAACACACATTCCAATAGCCAATCATACACTCTGAAATTATACACTCTTATTGGACTTTGATAATCACGTCAAAAATAGCCAATGGCATGGAAAATAGGATTAAAAACTGTCAATAGAGGGTTCTAATAAATGAAACTCAAGGTAACGCATACGACGTGTCTATAAAATATGCTTGAGGGTAACTGAAAATTTTTATATTCAATGATTTTGTCGTTATTTTTATCTTATGATTACTAAACTCATTGTGATTTGTCTTTTGGAACTTTTGTTTTTCTGATGACTTTGATTTAAGATTTTTGCATATTGTACGATTTTATTGAATTCGAATTTTTGCATTTTATGATTTATGAATGCTTGGCCTTAATAATTTAGATTGCTTTTGTTATGATAATTATTAAGGCTATGTATTCAAAAATCATAAAATGTAAAAGCAACAGTACCAGATGTCACTGGAAATAAACTCGATTAAACCAAAATAGATTGTTTAAATGCACGACAATAGGAATTAAATTCATATATTATTACAGACCATGAAAAATTGACCATCGTACTTTGCCCATCTGAAAAAATCGATGATCATTATCTTCAAAGCTGTTTGTTGACGTGAATTCAAATGTGGTTTTCACTTTTTTCTTCAATCGATTGTTTATTTTTTTTAAGTATGCCGTATAAACTGAAATAAAATAAACTCAAAAAAATAAAATGAATTAAAACAAACATTAATAATTCAAAAATAAAAAAATAATCATAATATATTGAAGTCTCATTTTAAATTGGATAGTTTTTGATGTTTTTATTTTATAATTTATTGAAATAACGACCGGAAAGATAATTAAAAGATGCAAAAGAAAATTCTCAAATTTACAGATTGATCAAACCGACTTCAGGGAATGAAGAAAAATTATGATTAATAATTATAATTTCTATTATTATTGTCAATAATAAAATGATAAAAATAAAATTACGATATGTAAAGTAAATAATAAATTTATTTAACACAAATGCAATAATAATTAAATTAAGCACACGAATAGTGAAAGTAATTCTTCGATGTAAACAGATCCTAAAAACCTAATATCAATTTTAACGGCTACAATCGAAACATTCAACGCGTAAAAGTATATTTCATGAAAATATTTAAAGAAATTAATTAATGGTTATTTTAAATAATTTTTATTTATAATTTTCACTTAATCTAATGTACCGCTAAAAGTAATCAATAAGTAATTCTAATAATAGCCAAATATAACTCACGAATACTGAAAATAATTCATTCAAACCTCAAACAAACTCTATAAGTTCTGTAAATTTAATCAAATAATAAACGATAGTAATTTTTGAATTAAATTAAATTAAACGATGTTAAATTTTATGTTTATAATCGATAATTTATCGAGAAAATTCGTGTATATAAGTACCCTGTAGAAGTCTTTAACAAAAATTAGTACTTACATGAACCAACTAATGAAATATCTTGTTTTAAATGTAAATTATTTGTTTTCTTTTGATCAAATTATATTTCCTTTTTGGTTCTCTGTGTACAAATTGTTATATTATTAAGCCTTTCAATTAGAGCGCAGACTTCTCCGCTTTGGAGGCAGAATGACACCAAAAATCGAAGGTTTCAGTCTTTATTTCTGTTATACGACTTTAACACTCAATACAATGTCTCTAAAGATCAACCAAGACTTGACTTCCATTTGGCAGTTGACCATTTTTACATCAGTATTGATACTCGAAATTTGTGTGCAATCTTTGTGTCACATTTATGTCACAGTTTGATTTGATCTTTAATTTCTATTGGACTTGTTGGATTTTGGTCACACTTTATATGTGTGTTGCAGTGTAGTTATGTCCCTTTTTAAAATTATCATTTTCCATATAATTTATCTGTGATTGGTTGATTGCTATACCTGCATGAATGTGGAGTCATTCAAATGCTTAAAGTGGTAAAACAAGGGTTTCAAGATGCAAATCCAAAATATCTATAGTTGAATAAACCATCTGAATTTAATTTTTTTGTATTTTTTTATTCAAAAAATCAAAGATTTTTTAAGAGTGTTATATTATAGCTTCAGTTGTTGATTTCTGACTGGAATATAAACTGTATAATAAGCTTTAGATGGTTGGTAACGGTGAATTTTAATCAGAAAAACCCATGAATACTCGAATTATTTTAATATATCCATGATAAATTCGTATCTTTGCTGGGTTTTCGGTATTAAATTCTAATAAGCGCATTGTTGTGTTTGACTAAACTGATGAATTCAACGTGATTCAAATTAGGCTAGATGGATTCTCAAAAAAATCTAACAATGATTCTAGCTTATTCATACTTTTGATTAACAAGAAATTAGAATGGAGAAGAAATAAAGATCAGTTTTTGTCGTTATTAATGATTAATAAAATATAGATTTTGAGATGTATTATAAGTTTTGGAATTATTGGTGTTGATGCAACTAAGTTTTCATAATCCAAAGATCTATACACTGTTTATTTTGAGATTTTTTTTAATAATTGTTAGCCGCCACCATTTTAAAAACCACACATTAAAAACAAACTGAAAAGTCAAGTTACAATCAATCTATTTCAATACAAAAATTTAAGCAAATAAATCTAATTTTACATTAATATAATTTTTTTATAAAATTAGAATAACAATTGATTAAAATTTGAATAAAATTTGAATAAAAATTATTTTAAATTAAATTGAAATTTAATTCATAATAAATATCACACAATAATAATTGATAGCAAATTTGTTTTTCCTCAAAATCATATTAAAATATTAATGTTCAAGATTTACTGGATATTCGACATAGGATTTCGAGTAATATCACTTTCATTTCAGTTCAGTTCCGTCATGAAGTTCGTTGTCTTGTTTTGTGTTTACAATTTATTAAGTAATTTATCCATACCTCAACTTCAACTCTGGACTCATCGACTGTTCAACGTGGAAGCGGTAAATTAGTAATAAAATTAATGGTACTTTTAGCCACTTATGATGAATACACACAATTTGGATATTTGTGTTTTAATTTTCGATATTAAAATTTAAGGTTGAATATTTTATTACACAAAACAGTAAGTTTTTATCTTATATTGGTCAGATCACAAATCAATTAAAAGGGTTACAAGAACCAAGTAAATGACCCTTAGAAAAGGTCAATATACACAAACCTGATAAACACACGTGCCGTTAACCAATTAGATACGTTCTAATATTAATTCATATTTAGAAGCTATGAATCGACAGGCACATACCTGAGCAGCAAGCTCAATTATCCGCCAATGGGACGAGAGATACTAGAGAAATTTCAAGTAAATCGATCCACAAACAAATTCAGAGAATGGAAAACAAATATCAATGACATCAACCAGACACATCCGATAGGACTATAAAAAAGTTGAGTTCCATGATTATTTGCCAGTTTTTTTTGGTCGATAACTTGAGTGCTTAGCTCATCTTTTTGCGATTTTCAGTAATCAATCTTTTTGATTGCTTTCTATTTTGGTTTCGACTTTCAGACGCTGATCCCGTCTTGAGTGATTTACGTTTTTTAGACATAAAATGTTGATTGATAACCCAAGACTTGGCATATATAATTTATACTATTATTAATCGAGGGTATACGCATAACTATTATTATAAATCTAAATCTACATACAAACAATTCTAATGTGTTTATGTTTTAAAACCTTCTTTTATACAAATTTCAAGATACCGAAACAAGACTTTGAAAAAATTTTAAGCATATAAATTATTATTAATCTTATTATTATTATCATTATTGTTATTATGACCACAGCTTGATATTAAAAATACAATTAGTGGCCATACATAAATCATTGAATTATTAGCGGAAATGGCTACAATGGTTAATGGAAATTGTTAATCGTTCAGTCATCAAACTCTCATAATCCAGATGATAACCATTTTATTTAATTTTATACATTTTTAATAATATTTTTTATGATTAAAATTATGATATTGCTGCCAAATACACACATATCTATAAAAGAACAAAAAAATCTGAGAATTTTTTTATTTTAATTGTCTTACAAACGTAAATTGGTGTATATTTCTGCAAACAATTCTTTTAAATCATGTCAGAGCCAATTTAGGAATGAGAAATTCAATTTTTAATTACGTGTTTTTTATTTAAAATCTTAATTAGTTTAATTAAATAATTAATTTTTTTTCGTAATAGAAATTGCTATGAAATTTTCCCATCTACTTATTGGAGGAAGCATTTGTTGAGAATCGTTGTAGAAATTCATCACTCAACCATTTATGTTGAAGAGCATCGATAGTGCTCAATCGCAATTTGGGATTCCGTTTCAATAATTTCGTAACGAACGGTATACAATCTTCGGTAAAATTCATCCATTCCTGTTCGATAAATTTGAATTTCGTATCACGGATATTGAGATAGACATCCATAACGGTCTTACCGTCATATGGTGGATAACCTGTAAGAAGAATGTGACATATAACTCCGACAGACCAACAATCGGCAGATTTTGTATAAACAATAGGTTTTGTTAATATTTCAGGAGCCACGTAATATTTACTGGCAATGAATGTGGTAAATTCCGTATCGGGTTGATTAGAATCGAATAATTTTGACACACCATAATCTATTAGTTTTATCAATGAATCATTTCGAGTGGTTTCATAGAGTATATTTTCTGGCTTGATATCTCGGTGAATAACACCGTTCTTATGAAGATAATTTACAGCTTCCATAATTTGTTTGATTAGGATTTTGGATTCATTTTCCGTATATTTTCCTTTTCTAATGATTTCATCATACAATTCACCGCCGGTACATAATTCGAATACCAAATAATGTTCGTTATCACATGCATAAGCAGAAATAAATTTCACAATATAACGATGATGTAATCGAATCATTATCTGGCATTCGTTTCGTGCATCAATATTGACTGTGGAATTCGTACGGCTTTTAATAAAATGTTTGATAGCGTGTTTTTCCATTGATATTTTATTCAGTCCGCAATACACTTTGGCGTATGAACCTTTGCCTAAAAGATCTTCCTGGTCTGACCATGTGTAAATGTCATGAATGTTCTTATAAGCTAAATATTTATTTTAATTATTTAGAATTTATTAGATATTATTAAAATTAATAATTAAAAATTTTAAAAGTTACTTCTTATGATAACATCGGCCATTATAATTATCATATCATTGTTCGATATTCTGAATTGATTTGATATCTTAATTTATTAAATATTCTGATATTTTACTTATTTGATAAAAATATTTAACTCAACAAATATCAGAGTACCTTTTCGAAATTTCATCGTAACAAGTATCAATTCAAATATAATTTTATAAATAAGATTTTATTGTTATAAAGATGTGCTCGAATACTAATTAATCATCAGACACTATACAAATGGGTTTAAATATTCAAAAATCTGTGGTAAATCCTTTTTTCGATTTACGTTAATTAAACATCATATAAAGTCGTTTTAATACACTTTATAGCAGAAGTTCTCAACCTTTTTTCTATGGTGACCCATTTTCTAATTTTTAGGATCTTGGTGGCTACAAAGAAAATCAATATTACTAAAAATAAGTCACAACTTACCATATTTAAAAAACCGATTTGCAAAAAGTTAATAAGAATGTTGATACTGTCTCCCTTTCACAAGCTTATCAATTTGAGGAAGTGTTGTCGCAAATCATTTTCCGCACTAGGTTTGTTTCTGGACTTTGATTTTATCATCAATAGTGAAGAGAGGCTTGTTATACACACATATGTGGATAAAAAAATCCATGATGAAAAAAAGAATTTTTTCTGATAAAGCAGGGTAATAGTTTAATCAGCATCAAAAACTATTTATTTAACCGCATCATAAAACATGATTTTGGCCTATAATGGTTTGTACACCTACCATGCCTGCCAACCCCATTTCGAGCCGCGACCCCAAGATTGAAAACCGCTGCTTTTCAGGGTAAGAAAAAAGTCATTCAAAAATTCATCTATACATCGACATCGAAGAAACTTTACGTACATCAATAGAAAATTCCTTAAAACGAAAGATCATTCCATAAATCAAAATCAAACTAAATCATGACCATAATTTGTTTTCATTTTGTGTAACACATATATACATGAGCCAATAAATATCACAGAAAAATCCTGATATTTTCGAAATATAATTTATCAAAAAATTTATTAATTTTACTGTTACCGCATATAAATAACTGAAAATATCAACATTCTCCCAACAGTTAATCATTTCAGCTCATTATTTTTTGTCAGAAATTTGTATGATTGCAATTGAAAGATAACGGATCTGTTATAATGTATTACTGAAGAATTTTACAACTTCAAATAAACTCGTTAACGAATTAATTGTTTTCAATTACGGTTATGCTAATGATGTAGGCAGTAGTCATGCATAACGAGAGCAATTATCTTGCACTTTAGTATCGGCTAAAATTTTTACCTGTTTGTAAATATGTTTCAGACTTCAATTCTCATATGTAAAACACACTTATTTTTCGCTTAAATTTTATTTTAAATAGTTTTCTAAAACTTTTATTTTATTTTCCTCTCCATTCATTATATGCACATGATATTGTGCATATTCATCTGTTAATTTTATTGGGCAGGTGATAGAAACATATTCAATAAGTGCACACACCAATAGCCAATGATATTCCTTCTATATATCAATCCGTATTCGGAAGTCAAAAATCAACTGGCGCATACCAACAAATGGCAACAAACACTGATTTTCATCAATGACACGAGATATATAAGAGAATTTGCTAAAAATCGATGCATGCAAGAATTTATCAATTGAAAAGCGAATATCTGGGACATCAAACGTCACACACGATAAACATGTAAAAGGATTTTGATTTCACGAGCAACTGCTAGTATTTTTGGTCCGTAACCTTCATTCTGTTCTATGTGATCTTTCTTACAGCCAGTCTTCTTGGTTGTGGTCTGTTCTGATTTCAAATTTCAGTTACCGATCCCGTATTGAGTGTTTAATTATTGCTATTGTTATATAGTTATAATTTTTCAGTACGTGAGAGTTGGTTAATAATCTAACAATATTCTTCATTCAATCATTGCCAATTCCACCTGGTAGTTCACCGATAAATTGATTTTAAAATCTAGCTCACTTATCAGTACATTTGAATTTCATGGGCGAGTTTTTTTTTGCAACTATTCAAAGTCAAAAATCTTCATTTGACACTAAAGTATGTCTTCAATGTTAATTTTTACCTACAATTATTAAACTAGGATAAATCATGGGAGCTTCTATAAAGAACAAGTTAAGAGTGATTTGGTCACTAATAACATTCTATCACCATCTTTTCCAAATGTATTTGCTGCATTTTAATAAAACCATTTATTTTTCGTTCATCAACCCACTGAGAAAAGAAATTATTTATTCTTAGTTTTGAGAGGTTTTCATTTGATAATTATAATGTTTTTGGATCTGGGGTGTACTCATGATGGATTATTTCAGTGTTTCGATTTATCTTGGTCTCTTTATGAAAATACATTTAAATGATTTTCAAGTATGTGAAAATTTAAAAAATTTTGTTCATTATACACCTGTTACGTTCAGACCTTATTTATTTCGTTGTTTTATCAATCTTATTTCTATTTGATATCAATATTGTCTTATTCATTCTCAATGAGCTTTTGATTAAGGTCACAGGTGTAATTTACATTATTTCGTCTAATTTTGGCTCCTCACAACCTTATGATGTGAAGAGTGGTAATAGTGATATATCTTAACTAGAGTCAGTTTATACACCTCATTTAAATTCCTAAAACCACTAAGATCAATGATAACGAACTAAGATCTAAAATTGCTATTAAATCAATAACTAAGGTTTTCTATTACAAATGTTTTTTTTAAATAACAACGACACAAATTAAAAATTAAATAAAATAAGAATTACAAGTTATTTTCCGTACTACACCTATTGATGGACCTTAACAACTTATTGGTATAGAATGACGATAAATAAACTCGCTCTCGCGGAGCAAAACTAAATATCTGTCTAAATGATTGAGTTCAACTCGATTATTGGAAATAAACGATACGATATATATATATATAGACCAGTATTTTATGCAAATGCACCTCACAGTAGGTTCTACCAGTAAAATATTGAGCATGTAGAGAATCCTGATCTTCGACATTGAATTTTCTTCTCTAGTGCTGTTCTTAATTGCAAAATAACGAGTCCTATCCCCGTGTATAGCGATTGTAGTGAAACCGTGTCTCCTATAATGTAGCAAAATGACAGTGGTAATTGTGGCTGCTATCTTATATAAGTAGAGCTGAATCACTCGTATACCTTTCTACGATTAAATTTAATGCCATTTATTTATCATTTTCTCGCTGGAAATTATTTATCGCCGCGAGAGAAATTCACTTTGATTAAATTGAATCAACTGACTATTTTATTTACTGCATATTTTTATCGTGTGAGGCAATAGGTAACGATTTATTTGATATCGCAATAATATATTACCGATTGTTATTTTATGAAATAATTTATTATTTATGGAATTTAATGGGTTTGTTCTAAATGGTTTTTACTTATATTATTATGTTAGATATCTATGAATAATAATTATTATAAATGCTGAATATT
>JBBMOY011759174.1:0-13323 GCA_037951405.1 Platydemus manokwari | reverse complement strand
ATGACCTTACAATTAATAAATGATAACAATTAAATTTATTCATTGAAATACAAATTTTAACTCATTTTTGTAAAAGCAGGAATCATACTAATACACCTAATACCATTATTACCAAAATATGGATTAATAAAACGAGTTCTGGGATTACCTATTCCGATATTTGTTTACTTTACCTGTTGACTTGATAGGTCAAGTGTTTTCTATGTAGTTTAACTTCTTGTTTGTCGTCTACCATCTGATGAACATCTTTTATTGAAAGACGCCAGAGAGCATAAGTTTTTTCTCTAAGCTTGTTTATCTTAAAAATTAAAATTTCTTATTTGCTGTTGATTTTCTTATCGTTTCAAGGAAAATCTATCTTTAGAATTTACTTATACTCCTCTTATCTTGAAGGAAAGTTCTGTTTCAAGTGACTTTCTTATCCGAAAAGTAAATCATTTATTTATTTCTGTTTTAGTGATATTTGATAACTAAAATTTGTGGCTGATCCTAAACTTAAATATATAGCCTCGTTTTTTTTATTTATTTACTTTACCAATTTGTGATCATGTTGGACTCGTCAGATATATAAGTAGTTAAGACAAGTGTATTAAGTAACATCCTGTGACCAGTGAAAATTTGTGATAAATATCATATTTATTAATGGATCTATTCAAAGCTTCGGTCATATATAATTTTAAAATATTATATATGACCGAGGCTTTGAATAAAACCATTAATAAAAACGATACGAACGATTCTTTTACGTTTCATAAACCATTGAAATACTATTAACGAACCAATTGATTAATTTAAGTAGTACAGTGAATTTGCAAAGATAATACATTCACATAGTGCTATTGTACTAAGTAAACCTCTAAAAATAAAATGACGGATCGCACAGATTTCATGAACATGTACAGACAGTGTTCAGAAATAAGACTGTATAACCGTGACGTCTGGCTTATAGTATGGTTATCGAGATTGGTTACTCAATAGACCCAATAAACATATTGATCAATATCGTAACTAAACATGACATTACAAATAATTAATGTATTATTATTTCTTGAATGAAAATGAAACTGAAATAATTTATGAAATTCTTCTATAAATGATGAGTGTGAAATTCCACTTAATCACGAAACGAATAAATATGTTTTACAGTTTCACAAATGGTAAAATTTACATCATTTTCAGCATGTGTGTCCACAATAATATCTCCAGTCTTGATAAAATTTATAAAATTCACTCAATTATTGAAGTAATTGATAATAAATTTGTTATTTTAATTTTATATTAATATTATTAATTATTATAATCATAATTTTGTTTTAAAATAATAAAAATGTTTGAAAAACTAATTAGGAAATAAAAACTTTTGCAAATTTTTACTTTGTTTGTATTTAGTATTCACATCAATGCAGCTCGAAAATTAATTACTGTTTTATGAAGAATTCCTTGGTGCATAATTTGTACGTTTAATATTATAAAATTTTTAATGTTGAAGATTAAAATAATATTTAACCAATTATCAAGCAACAAATTTTCTCCTGAAAATCTTAATTTAGATCAACAAATACTTACTTTGTAAGTGCATATTTTGATATTATAAGGATAAAGCAACATTTAAATAAAGGAAATGATAAATAAATTTGAAAATGATTTAATTTGTAATTATTTTCTAAAAGTTTATCAAGGAAAGGAATAAAAACAACTTTGTTCGAGTTGAAACGCACGTTAATCGTTGTAGAGAAATCATATCTATACAACAATTCTGTGAAATACGTTTATTAGGAAATATAATAAAGAATTAATTGAGTTTTGATAATAATAATTTGTTAGAACTTGCAAATAAAATCAATTTTGCTATTTATTATTATCAGCACTATTTTATTATAATTATTATCAATAGATAAATATATTAGGTAAATCAATAAATAAACACCAAAGTATTTTTAATTAATTGCGAAAGATACTCCTTAAGTTATTTTTTTTCTTTATTTTGTGGACATTTTTTATACATTTTCATTTTTTGCATTCATGCTCTACGATGTGTAAAATTATAATTTGAAAATTCTTGAATAAATGAAATTTTAATAATAATAATTATTATTATTAAATTATTATTGATACATGAATTACTATTTATTTCGATGGATTTGTGAAAATAAATAACACTTCGTGACAATGTAAAAGAGTGACAAATGATAAAGAAAAAATAGAATTAAAGGAAAATATTATATTGATTCAATATGAAAGAAACATAAACAGAATTAAAGACGCTCGAGAAAAATGAGATAAAGCAAACAAGTGGAGGGGTATTTAACTAAATAAAAAATTCGAAAGACAGAATGAATTACTAATCCAAACAGTAGTTATTGCAGGAACAAAAGTATAGTAATGAAACATCAGATAATAGACTGATATCAAATATGGAAAAAAATATTGAGAAATTCCCTAGCAATGTCTCCAAAATCCTAAATGAAACCATCAAATTGTGCACCTGGATAATAAAAAAGATAAGCATTTACAATTTTAGTAAAGAAATGATACCGAACACCAAGATTTATAAACAAAATATAAGATTGGGAGAATCCATTATATTTCTGTCATTATAACGTGAAAGAAATGATTATTAAACGTATTAAAAGAACTGCAGAAGATGTGCATGATGAAAGAACCAATAAAGCAGAATATAAACGAATGGTTCAGTACTAATGATTAACATCAATGAAATGTGAACAAACATCAAGGAAGTCAATATTGAGAATGGTTAAATAACGAAAAGAAAAAAAGTCAATTTAGCGAAATTAGATTTTGTGACGTTTTGAAAAATGAAGAAATTCTAAGAAACTCTAAAGAATTAAGAAAAAAAAGCTGAATTAAATAGAATGTAAAATAAATTAAATACACAACAACTGAGCCCTCAAATTTTCATAGAGCAAATGAGACAAGTTATGACACTAGTCAATTATTGAATCATAAACATTATTTTGTTCCTTCTTTTCAGTTGCTAATAATTTCCCTAATTTGTAAAATAATTTCTTTGAATTATGATTGTTAATCTTGTCTTGATTTCACTTTCATATTCTTAACTTAATTATTCGTTACCTTCGATTTGTAAGCATTTATCATATGAATAAGCTTAGAAATTGGCTTGGGTGTGTCACAAGATTTATTTAAATAAAAAATTTGTTTGTTTTATTCGGATTGATTTTGATCTGCTTGGGTTTGAAAGCTTCGATTAGTGACGTCATTAGTACAGTAGAGGCATTGCCTGTTACAAATATGTTTTCTTCTTCCACTCATCTGGGCTTTTGGATGGATAGGGATTATATGGTTTTGTGCAGTTTAAATGAAGTGTAAAAAAACACCGCTTCAATGAAAATGTCAGATTTTTGCTGAATGTTCATTGGTGCCAATTTTTGACCAGGTTTTATTCTTTGCACACCAACTTTTGCCAAAATTGCTTCTGTTGAGAATGGAACTGTACCGAGTGAGCCTTTAATGGATATTAAAACCTCAATATTTAAATTTGGTTTCTAAAATCTGAATCATTCTGAAATCTAAATTTCTAAATCATTTATAAAATCAATAATAATAAATAAGATTTTAAAAAATTTCCCACCTGTTGGGACTCTATAAAATTTGATTTAGAAAGTATAAAAACATCAAATAAAGTAATTCATTTTCATAATTATCTTAGTGCTGACACAAATTACCAAGGACATTTACAAAATGATGATGATAGTATTATTTATGATAATGATGAAACTGGAAAATGAGTAGATTCATCTGGAGACCCGATTATTACACCTATTTCAAAAGAATGATGACTGTGTTTGAAATGATCAGATTGCAAAAATCGCCTTATTTAATAAATTGATTTTTTGGTTATTTTGATCAATCAATTTTTTTTTATAATTTCTTAATTCATAAATTGTGTTTTATGTTACTCAAGTCATTCATGTCATCATTTTCTTGAAAGATGAAATAAAATATTATTTTACTGTTTATTTATTCTATTTTATAGATTAATAGACTTGACATCCGTTATTCACTTTCGAATCAATATGTATAAAATCAACATTAATAAAAATTTAGTGCGCTGCTCAAAGGAATTAAATTTAATAATCAAGTCATTCGGTTTCATTGATATCAATGATATCAAAGCAAAAATCTCAAGAATTTTATTTTATAAATGCTTTGGAAAAATAATTCAAATATTCACAGCGAGCTAATATATTACTGGTTAAACAATACATGTATCAATATGGTTTGATTACCTAATTGTATGACTTGTATACTAATCGATAATTATTAAAAAAAAACTAAAACCCTAACAAATTACTCAGTGTTACCTTTTACAAATATATTTAAGTGGCCATTCTTTAGTTATTGGAACTTCATTCCTAATTTTTTAATATTTTTTTAGTTTTCTGTCTTCCAAATAGAAGTCTTTTTATGAATATCCTCAATTAATTTCATTGATTTTCTTTTTTCCTTAAGATTTTCTTTCAAAATAGCTTTATAATCCACAATGTTGCTTATATAATGTGTCGATATTTTCCTGTACTGTGCGATTTCATTTCATTTGATATACCTTCTCTTTCAGTAGTTTGTGCAAAAATTGACCGTACCCAAAATCATTTAATTCAAATACTTCGTTACAATTTCATATACTTCTAAATATGATTTTAATATCCAGTGTAGTTGTTCAGCTAAAGGACTCTGAAGTAATATTTGAAGGTCATTGTTGTCTGATAATATGCTATACCTTGATTAAAGTGG
This sequence comes from Platydemus manokwari, assembly GCA_037951405.1. Classification (NCBI taxonomy): domain Eukaryota; kingdom Metazoa; phylum Platyhelminthes; order Tricladida; family Geoplanidae; genus Platydemus; species Platydemus manokwari. The sequence continues at coordinate 8,550 of JBBMOY011759174.1, read as the reverse complement.
AAATTTCTTGCAATTCTTCTTTAACAGTATAAGTTAGTATATTAACTCATTCTATTAGTGAGGTGATAGTTGATAATTTTGGTTTTAAGGAATCCTATGCGATATCTTCTTAATTAATGATGATATTATTAGTAATTTTGAGAGAATTTTCGACAGTCTTATGTAAATTAAAACCATTTTCCTAACACTTCTACTCTTTTAGGAAGGCCTGCCTGCCTGCATGACGATGAATTGGAAGCCGTGTTTTGAAGAATTCAAGAGCTGGGTCTGAAAGTGAATCCGGATAAATGTACACTTATCAAAGGTGAAGTAAGATTTTTTGACCACACAGTCAGTGCCAAGGGCATTCGGACTAATTACGACAAAATCGACAAACTATTACCGGCGATTCATCAAATATTATGCTTTAATAGCGGCATCAATATTCCACGATGGAAGAGAAGGTGCTAGTTCGCGTAGATCCCCATAAGATGAAGAAGAATAGATACCAGTACGACGGCCATGTTGAATTACCGGATTCAAGTCAGACAGCCAAGTGGAAATTCCGTTCCCTCATGCAATAAAATCCAGACGGTTAGAGTGACTGAAAAGATGGAGCAGGCCATAAGAGTATTAAATAAAGAAACACAATGTATTTGTTTAAATAATTGCTTACTGTAATTTTTTAAATAAATATTATGCCTGAGAGTGTTTATGACGTAACCTTATAATAATAATAATAATAATAATAATAAATATTATTATTATCATTGTAGTTAATTTTATTATTAATATTATTATTACTTAAATTATTATTATTAATATTATTATTATTATTATTATTATTATTATTATTATTATTAATATCATTATTATTATTAAACTACAAATATGAGTAATTAGAGTCAATCACAAATTTATAAAATAAATAGAATAATTGTAATAAATTACTATCAGTAATCAGTAAGATTGAATTATCAAAAATATTTCACTAGTAGGATATACATTTATTGTTTTAAATAAGTATTTTACAGATTAGTGAAATCTAAGAATTAACAAAGAAAAAATCCACTCTCGAATGACAGAATGTAATAAAGAAAATCAATTTACCAACTGGTAAGAATTTTTTTCGATTAGTTATTCACATTTCCATAGCTTCAATAATTAATCATTGATTTGGCTCATCTGATTGGTTAAATATCTTTGAAAATTTGCATGCATAATATGGATCATTATTTTGTTAGATTGTTTAAATTATAAGAATCATTTGGCATCTTTCAGTTGTTAAAAAATTCAGAAATGATATAATAATTGCATATAGAAGAATTTTGCAAATAGGATCGTTTAATATAATAGTCCTATCTGTTAGTTTTTTATAATTTCAGTCATTTTGAATTGATATTTTCTTAGATTTGAATAATTTTTCATTTTTAAATTTTAACATTAGTATTTTTCAATCTTAATTAATTGAATTTAGAAAACACCGCTTATTCAGAATTTCTTTTAATACTTAAATTTTGACTCACATAATTAAAAAAATATAAATAACTGATAATATAAATAGCGTAATTATTAAATTAAAAAACCAAAAGTATAATCATAATTATAATCATATCATTCGTAAAAAGCTTTCTTCAGTTATATCTTTATTTTAGGTAAACTATTTCTATTCAACGTCAATCAAAAATAATATTTCATACTCCAATGATGCTCTCTAATACATTTCCTGACACATTTATTGTAGGTATAAAAATATAATTATGGGCATATTAACCAACATAAACATAATACGTTTACATTACAGAGAAATGGGTCTCTCGGAATAACAGGATATTTTATATATCTGTGACTGTGGTAGCATATCTGGAAATTTAGGCTTGCTAGATCAAAATCCTTTTCTTGGATGTTCTCCATCATTTTCATTTGATCTTTTTAATCATTTTCCAGAATTTGTGTTGAAATTTTTGAACTCATACAAGTTGTCTTACATGCGAAGCTTTATTGTTTTGTAACTAAATTGTGGTCTTGCTAACTTTATTAATAACGGGCAGATAAAACCTTTAGATACAATTAGTATAGATTCCGCTATACTAATTAAATCCCCATATAAATATAAATATAAATATAAAATTATTTAAACTAACAAATCGTCTGTATGCTATTGGGTTGTCGTAGATGTTTATGCGAGATCTATATTTTCTATTGATAAAATTTGCTTTTATTATTTAACAGTAAATAAAGCTTTATTCCTTTTACAAACTCAATTGCTTACAATTTATGTCAAGCAATTTAATTTAGACAACAAATGGATTTGGTTATCTTGCGAGAATACTCTTAATTTTTTATCAAATTTAATTATAGAATTTAAGATATATTTATTATTGATCCAAAAAGGTTCGATCCTGTTGGTAGCTTAATTATCTATTATTTAAAATAATACGCTTACCAAAATCAATTAGTTGTAGTTATAGTTATTTCTTTTTTGTACTATAATCTTTTTCAAATATATTCGTTCTAACGATATTATAATTCCATTGATTATTGTCAAATCACGTTCTAACTATTTTTTAAATGATTTATCTACGGGTTCATATCGTTGCTGAAGTCCGGTAATTTATATCTAAGATTTCTCACAAATTCTTGGTATTTACATTACTATTATCCCTTTAATTAATAATTTTTAAAGCTCTCTAACCTTAAAAATCCAATGATTTTTAGGGGAATTAAAAATTTTACAATGTTACTCAATAACTTTTAATATTATTAATTAATCTTTATTTTATTTTTCTTTTGTTTAATTTATTTTTGTTTAATTTGTTAATTTTCCTAAAATATTTGTTTTTTTAAATTTAATAATAACATATTTTCGCATAATATTCACAAATATCGAATGTTTGTTGAATTGTGAAATAATTATTTGAATTCGTTGTTTGCAATACTATTGTATGTTTAGGGACCACCCAAAAGAATTTCGTTTATCTACGTTGATAAAATCTTATCAAAATCAAAAACATTTATTTTTAAAAATCTCATGTGCAATGCTAAAAGTGTTGGTAAACCATAACATAGCCATTAGCGTCAATGACACTCTGGAGGTGACTTGAAAATTCTGAAACTCGCTTTTGAGCTAGGCCTCCGGTGTTGACTCCAAATATTGGCGAAAATCGTTGCTCACCTCTATTGAATTACTGAAGTTTCTTCCAATTTAGAAGAACTCGTAGTTCCTGAAAAGAAAGGGATCCATTAGATACACACAATGTTCTTCAAGCCAAAGTCGTGTTGACAGTGCTGCGTGACGTCAGGCATTGTCGTGCTGAATGACCATTTTCCAAGCAGGTAGTCTTATTTGATAGTTTCAAATAATATTGTAGGTTGATAGATCCACAATGATGAAGAATTTCAAAATACGTGAATTAGAAATTTGTGATAAGATATTGCCTGCCTACCAATAGTTGGATGATCACCTGTACTATCCTCCTAAACACTGTTGAATTCTTTCAGGGGTACATCTCGAAGAAAAATTCATTTTTCATCAATCACAATGACCTTTTCCTTAGCTCCTCTTGCTGAATAAACATTCAGAAATGAGGAAACCATATGCTAAAAAGTGAATTTTTTCAAGTTCCTGTTTCAATATGCAGCCAACACTCGTTTCTTTGATGTCAGTGACTCTTAAAATGGATGACCAGCTTATCGTTTCAATTATTTTACGCACAATAATGAACTTCTCTTCTTAAAATTTTTCTTAAAACTTTTTGATAAAAAAGTGTTTGCTGTTCTCCTGCAAACTCTTTCGAAATTTTTTGTATTCTCCAAAGTATTACGACTTTCACTGCTCCTAAACTTTTGAAAAGAAAGCAATGAATTTCAGCACCCTAAAAGTTATTTCGTGTTAAAATTACAACGAAGAAATTCATGTCGCATTTCTATGCCTTTATCTTTTAGCCTAATTCATTTAAGCAACTCTAAACGATTTATTTTAATTTAAATCCTGAACTTTTCAGTCTTGGTAATGATCTACCTTAAAAGCTTCACCTAAGAATGATCTACCTAGAAAATTTTAACCTTGATCTTCAGATATTTTCTTCCTAAATAAAACGAAATTATTTTTACTAGCCCCTATACTATCTACAAGGCTCAAGAATCAGCAAAAATTACTTTCTGTACTCATCACTCAAACCCATGGTCTAACTCCATGGTCATGGAATGTTACATCTACTGTTTTTGCATTCAGATTCCTAACAAGTCGGGACCATTAATTCATGTCGTTTGTCAAAAATCACTTAAACAACCTGATCAAGTAAAGATTCACCAAAGACGCCCAAAAAATCAACTTCCTCAAATTGGTGGACCAAGACTAGAGTTGCTGTCAGAAAATCCTAGAAGCTTCAAATTGATTGTGAATTCAATGATTATAATGATCAACCTCAACTAAAAGTCACTGTCTTACCTGACAAGGCATACTTTTTTCAGAAAACAACTATGGCAAAGTCTTAGATATTATACACCATTAATGATTCATCCAATACTTCAAACCATTGGTACATAATGAAAAAAGATGACGGCTGGTTCACTGATTTCTTCATCTCGTTTCTCTCATAAACCATTAAAAAAGTTCTATATATCGCCCGAACTTTGATTATGCATCCACCACGGGTAAAATTATCTCTTACTGCTCAATTAGACACCTTAATTTATCAACGCAAATAAATCAGCACTTTACTAGTACTGCAACATATAATAAGAAACTGATGCTTATATTTTTATTCACTGCGTAGGTGTTACGGGACTAGCTTCAAAATTGCATGCATTAATCCTAGATCATTTAGAAAATTAAGAACAAGTACAAGACTTTGACATGGAGATTGTTACAAAACTAACGGATTCTGCGAGTAAACTAGGATCTGAAACCAAAATCTAACGACAATCTCACATGCTTGACCTCAAAATTCTTTTTGATAAGAGCGACAACTTCCAGCGTTATCGATTCATCAATCACGAGAAATGCAGAACCATTACCGATCTCCAGGAAAACGAAATTTGAAACTTACCTTATTGTCGTGTACTTGTGTTTTTGGACCCATGATAATTAATCTCGAATCAGAATATCAGGCATATTAATCATAATAATTCAATCTAAAATCCGACATGAGAACTTGTGCAACTCCTCCGTGAATGCTGTTATGTTTAAGTGTAATAAATCCTCATATTCTTACACAATTGGTGATAAAATGCAATCAATTTTAGTATCTTTAGGATAAAATTAAATGTAACCTTTCTTCCAAAAAACATACTAATATATTTATAACGAATACATATAATCACGACGTTGTAGAATAGATTACAATATTCACCAAATTCATAAATAATATCCGTGAGAATTTTTAAGTGAATTAAATGCTTAAATATTTCATTCAACTTTTATAAAAAGATATTAATTTGTTTCAATAATTGTACTTAAAGAGATAATTTAGTGCCGTGATCTTTCCGTTCATTTTCAAAATAGTAGCGGTTTAAAAAATGAAAGAATATTTATAGCTTGTTCAAAATCTAATATCATTTAGACATTTTAAAATTTAATATTCTGAAAATTTGATTGGATTATTAATTTTGAAACTTAAATTTCAATTTATAAATTTATGAAACTATGTAGAATTGGTAAATATCTGTCTTAAGTTATAGGTCGTAAAAATAAATAAATTATCAAATATTCCTCGCCAAATTTCAAATTTAAATTAAATTAAATCTGCAACCCAAATATTTTTGACGCATTAAAATTAATTTATAATCAAAATGGTGAGAATTTTACTTGAAACTCACAAATTTAATAACGGATTGCCCATTCATTTATGAATAATATAATTTATTACATAAATTCTTGTAAACAATGTGAGAAAGGACCAAAATTGTTTGGTTTGCCATTTCAGAATGCTGAGATCTAATGAAATCGAAGATTACAAATTATGTTTAACTAAATTGTAATAGGTTGGTTGCCATGCCTGTATTATTATGTAGGCTTTCAAAAATAAAAGTGTTAATATAATTTACGAAATTGTTTTTCTTTGATGAGATTTCAACTTTATTTCGCAAAACAACATAATCATGAATTGAGTTTATTGTTAGATTTCATTGCAACCTCCTCTTATCTTCATGAGAATCCGATAACAGTCGATGATAAATAAATAAAATCACTGCAAATTTTTGAAATAGTTTTCTATAATTTAGTGTCTTAGTTAATGGAAATTTTCAACTGATTGACATGCCTTTAAATATTTATAAAATCCAATTCACTGGCCGCAGTGAAAATTTTTAAAAAATACAGAAACATAAAATATCTATTATAAATATCAATATATGATGGCACTATCAAAAATATTTAAGATTTTGAATGATAAAAGTTCTTTAAAAATATTCCCAAAAATCATTATGAATAGTTTTTGACATTTATAAACAAGAATAAAAGAATCGAGAAAAAGAATTTAGGTTATTTTGTAAAATACACACTTTTTGCACATACTTTTCTTTAGTCTGATAGTTTGTAGCGAAAATGGTTTTGTATCGATTCGTTTATATTTAATAGAAAAGAAAATATGAAGTTCAAATTTGTTAAGAAAGTTAAAATCAGATATCTTTTGTAAAAAAATCAAATCATAAATTACAATTGACTTAAAAAAAAGTCTCGGAACACTATATTGATTAGAGTGCGAAAATATACTTACCGACTTTAACAATTATTTTAATATAATACACAATACGAAATATACTGGAGTTTAAGGGTTTTTATAATTGGATAATATTAGAGTATCTTCCTGGTATAGTTTTGATTTCCGGTTAAGAAATCAAAGGTAAACAAAACAGACTTTGATCAAAATAATCTAAATAAATTAGAAAATTTGGTGTAGTGTAATCTCAGTACATAAAATCGGTTCGTATTATTTTCTACCTAAAAATAGTGTTTGTCTGAAACTAAAATAAAATTTACTAAAAAATATTCGATAAGATAGTACGATAAAATAAAACGATTAAATAAGATTAATAAAATTTTAAAATACTTAAGAGATACAGTTTGCTATTGTGGACCTACATAATCTTCAGGATAAAATTCAGGCGCGCTTAACAAGGTGGGAAAACATCCCTGTGATAAAGAAATGAAGTCATGAGCTTAGTAAATTTAAATCCGTCACACAGCTATCGGGATAGCTGTGGGTGCATAATAATAAATAATAACTTGACTCAGCATTTCCAACAAAACTAAAAATACCAATTTTACACAGAATCAATAAATCATAATTTTTCAATAGAATTTATTCAATAAATCACCAAAGTAAATTTCATTGTTAAAAACAACTATATAACAAAAAATAAATTTTAATTATATATTACGTAAGCATTGGATATGATTATTAATAGAGAAAGATATGAAAGATCCTTTTTCCCCAGCTAAAAGTTACTAGAACACTAATTGTAATTTGAGAAGAATAAATGCAATAGCTTCAAAGGACATATTGATGAATATTGTAACTAAGCAAAAAATCACAAAAATATGCTATGATTTTTCGAATGGAAACGAAATTGTATTCTTCTGTGGTTGTTGACTTCATATTCCGCTAACTGACGAAACGAATAAATGTGTTTTGCAAATGTAAAAGTTCATAACATGTTGAGGCATAATTATTAATGATAATATTACCCATCCCGATACAAGATATAAAATTCGCTCAATCATTTAAGTAATTAAGTAAGTAAGATGTTAGTTATTTGAATAAATTAATAATAGTAATGAAAATAATAATAATTATTATTTTGTTTTAAATTTGAAAACATTTTTGAAAATTTAATTAGCAAATAAAAGGTTTTGCATATATTTACTGTGTTTGTTTTTAGAATTCACATCAATACAGCTCAAGAATTAATTACTGTTTTTTGTGAAGAATTTCTCGATGCAAAACTTGTACGTTTAATATAATAAAATTGAAAATGTTGAAGATTATAATTATATATATATATAAATAAATTTTAATTATATATATATATAATATCTAAGCAATTACTAAACTCAAGGTGTATTCCGGGAAATATTATTTCAAATCAAGAATTACCTTCTTTTTAAGCGAATATTTTGATAATTCAAGACAAAGCGAGAGGTGAAAACTGATAAGAAATAATAAAAACATTTCAAAGGGATTTAATTTGTAAATAGGATCTAAAAGTCTATCAAGTAAAGCAATAAGTTCCATTTATAAAGGAATTTAATTAATTGTAAAACAAATTGTATCTATATAACAGTTCATTTAAATAAATTTATTCTGTCTAGTTTGTGAAATATTTTATTTAAGAAAAGGAAATAGAATGAAGAACTTAATTGAGTTGTGATAATAATAGTTTGATAGAAACTATAAATGAAATAGATTTTGCTATTTATTATTAATAGCACTATTTTTTATAATAGTCATAAATAAGATTAAGTAAATAACAAAGTATTTTAAATTAATTATGAAAGCTACTCATTAAAATATTAATTTTCTTTATTTTATGGACATTTTTTATAGATTTTCATTTTTCTTCATTAAT